>BGPR01001699.1:8784-128242 GCA_013235015.1 Araneus ventricosus
TTTAAAATTTAAATAAATTTAAATTTATTTTTGTTAAGATTTATTACAATCTTAAGTTATTTTTATGTAGCATTATTTATATACCAGCCGCCTTCAGCGACCAGCTGGTTCGCCCGTTTAAATTAGTTTTATTTTTGTATTTTATATTAATTATAGCATTACCCGTCGCAGTTTCAGCCGCGATAACTCGGGAAAAATGAACAGAAAAAAACTGAATATTTTATTGTATTTGACAGATAGTAAAATATTTAAAGACGTAAATTTTAAAATGCCAGAAATACAATTCTGTATGATGCACCGCAGCTAACGAAACTTAAAAACTGAGTTTCAAATAACTTTCACTCAATTCATCTATCACTTATCGATAGAATGATTAATGTTGAATATGGTCGCGAAAGCCGAACATGCTGGAGGCCCGTGTGAACCAGTGGGTACAAAAAGTGAGGCGACAAAAAATTCGTAGACATCTAAAAGACCCGGGAGTATAGGAGGTAGACAATAAAATTCAAAAATTAGTTAGTTTTCCCGAACACTATTGCCTTTTTGTAATTCCTAGTTTCAGGCTGTAATTTCTAGTTTCTAATATCAAATTTGATGAGTTATCACTTAGAAAATTCAAGTTTGGCGGCAAGCCTCACCAAAATTTTAATAAAAAATTACATATAATGCAATATACAAAAATTTGAAAGCATCTTCATGCCAAATAATTTTAAAATGGCAGGAAAGCATGAGATTAAATGCTTGAAGAAATTATGAAAATCATTTCAGTTGACTCCACACATAATAAAAACAAACAAACCTGAAATCAAATATCTGCTGCGACGTTTTATAAAAATATTACTTTGAAGAAGGGGCGATAAAATATTTCATTTTTTTCTCCACTGCGTTAGGGGTTCGCGTTCGTTTTATTGCCTTTTAGCTTATTTTTTCTCTACATGTGTTAGGAGTATACGAGAAAGTTTAGACCACTTCCGCTGGCATAAAAACCAATCCCACTATAAGCGCATATGGGGAGTGCTTTCGATGCCAATATTTGGCGATATTTCCCTTTTATGGCGAGAAATACTTTGTAAAGTTTTTCTATTTCGACGACAGAGAGATGCTATCTGTTGTTATAAGGATGTAAATATTTTTACTTTGTATGAGTTTTTTTGTGTGTGTGTGACTTAAAGTAGAATGAATTCCATCTTGAGTGTCATTGAATATGAATGCATTTTTTAAAACTAAACATGAAATAAGTGTATAGTGTATAATTCCTTGCTAAAGTAAATAATCTAATACGCATAAGTTAGAAAAACATCCAAATACATAAATACTTGCCAATGAGCTTAATATGAGCAAGAATTAAAATTTGTTATTAGTTGTTAATTGTAAATAAAGATGAAAGGTTTACAAAACACGATGAAGAAAAAATTCAGTCCAATCAAAGTAAACACGGAAACCCTAGCGGGCACAATGATAAACTTGGCGTGGTAAAAGACATTCCCATAGACGCCCATAGCGGATTTGGTTATTATGCCTTCCGCTGGTTTACTTTGGATACATATTTGGAGCAGTTTTTCCGCTCGAAGCCAGACTTTGACGATTTTTTCCCTTCCTTATAATTAACATTACCTTAAGATATCTAAAAACCAGGGCTTTCACAGCGTCTTTGAATAACTAAATAAGATTAACTCTCTTCGGAAAGAGCAAAAGCCTAGCTTTCCATCCATCGCTTCTTTAAAAGTGCCATTTTGCACCTAAACATAAATTCTAGGTGGCGCGCGATAACTTATACTTTTAAAAATGTAATTATTGAGAAAATAAATTTTTCCACGCAGACAAATTTTTCCTACAGAGAAACAAAATCGTCAAAAAAAGTTGCGAACAGACTCTGTATTATTTAATCTTTAAAGATGGATATTTTTTTTAAACTGTCAAAGACTAACTTTTAACTAAAAACATCTTTCACGCTATTTTTTAAAAAATTGTTTCATGCGGCATACACAGACTTCTGAACTAAGTAGGAAACCAACCAGAGTGTTCTTCCTCCGACTTTTTCGTATACTAACATAGTATGGCGTGCTTTGTGCTTCGTAGTAGAACACTGATTGAAAATGACGAATGACCAGTAGAATCTCCACTGGCTCCATCATCATCCATCTCATTGGCTTCCATCCAATACGAATCCCTGTAAATCTTTCTTCCCAACCATAAGACTAAGAAGGCGGGGAAGCGACATTACATTTTTGTAGCAGGATTGCTAGAAGACCAACAGCGTGTGTTACCAACCGAATTCAGGGAAGTACCTGATTAAACTGGGCTAGAGAATACGTTGATGAACAAGAAAAGAATCGCATCGTGTGCTTTGCACCAAAGAGTCCAAATTAATTTTTAATAAAGTGATTTTCGTTTTGTTCTGATCTAGAGAGAATAAGGAACCAATTATTAATAATTCCACATCGTTGAAAGACGTATGTATAGAGAAGATGGACTAATCTTGTGAGTTACTATCTCTTTGGAAAGTCATGCGATTAGTATCTATTCTATGTAGAGGATATTGAATGCTCAAGATTATTGAGACGAAACCTTCGATCAATATACAAGGCCATATGCTGGTGCTATTAGTTGATGGACTCCCTCTAATGTATGATAATACTCGGCCTCATCAAGTAATCAAAGTCGAATACAGAGGCTTTTCGTACATTTTTCAGACGATTTTGCTTCACTGTAGGAAAAAAACTTTTGCGTGGAAAAATTTATTTCCTCAATAATTACATTTTTATAAGTATAATTTATCGCGCGCCATCTAGAATTTTTGTTTAGGTGCAAAATGGCACTTTTAAAGAAGCGATGGATGGAAAGCTACGCTTTTGCTCTTTCCGAAGGGAGTTAATCTTATTTAGTTATTCAAAGACGCTGTGAAAGCCATGATTGTTCGATATATGAAACCACGATTGGTAGTATTGTTAATAAGAAAGGAAAAAATTGTCAAAAAAAGTCTGGGTTCCAGTGGAAAAATTGTTCCAAATATGTATCTAAGGAAAAAACACTGTTCTTCAAATGTTACAAAGGTAAGATCTTTAAAGTTAAAAGGAAATCCTCCAAGTCAACGCTTTGCTGCAAAATCATTAAAATGTTCAATATCAACTGTAAACAAAATTATTAACACTGATTTGCATCTTAAAAAGGCAAACAAAAAACAAAAATGCTCAGCGTCTTTCTCCACGCCATGTCTCTGAATGCAGAACACGCGGCAGAATCCTTTATGAAAAACATTTATCAGGAGAAAAATGGAAAAATTTTGTAACAGATTATTTAAATGACCACAGAAAAAAGATCAATTTATTATCATCAAAGAGAAGAAAAAAAATCTTAAAACATGGTTTAAAGAATTTAAAGAAAGCTTTTTTAAAGGGATTTATGATTGTTGCTGGTAATGGCAAAATAAAAGCCACACATAGCGGTGGGGAGAGAGAGGTGTGTGGCCGCTTGCTTTGTTTTGATGCAGTTCTAATGATTGATGGCATTGTGGGTAATGCAGTGGTGTTTCATACTTGAAGATTGGGGATAAAATATGTTTCTGATAGTATGCGGAGTTGATTTTAACACTTTTCTCCACTCTCTTTACTTTATACTTTATTAATAGCTTGATTTACACTCCAGTGTTAATTTCCTGGAAAAATAGAACAAGAATTGCATATTAAGACTATACCTTTCACTAATAATCCTGCTAAATCTCTTGATGTCTCACCCATGTATATTTGCGTTTTTGGACTTTATAAAGCACATAATCCAAATGTCGACCCTATGTAAGTTTTGGAAAATTGTTCAAGAGGAATGGGAGAAAATACCTCTTCCTATACTACAAAAAGCATTATTGAAGTTAGGATGCAGAAAGATTGTTAAGAATAAGGGTTATCGAATTGAACATTTAAAACACAAAACAATTATGTAAAATAGTTCTGTAAATACCGTAAAATTGTCTGAAAAATGTGCGAACAGCCTCTGTAGTTTTTCGGTCAAGGTTTTAAGGGTATGGAATAGTCATCTCATTCATATGACGAATCCTAAAGAGAATCTTGGAGACTATCTTTTATAGAAAGGGTCTTTATTGCAGTAAATATTCCTTTAACACTATCTTCATGCATGAAAAGGAGTGAATTTAAATGGAAATAATATTAACATTTCGCACAGCCGTAAATCCTCCTCTTTTGGGTTTTAAATGAACTGCAACAAGATTCTTTATGTATGATCTTTGCGTGTTTACGTGTCAAACAGCTGTGATTGCGAATTTATATACTTGTCTTAGTTTGAAAGTTTGTCTAGTTATTGAATATTTTAGATAACAATTTCTAACATTCCTGATTTTAACACCAATTTTCTCAGAAGGAAGCAAGATAAAAGCCACTTTTGATGTCAAATGTTGGCATCTTCTTCACACTATTGAGTACTGATAGCCTTACTGTCATAAAAATGCTTTTCAGCAAGGGGCTTGTATTACAGTAAATAACTCTTTCGCATCAGTTACATTCATGGAAGGATTTCGTAGAAATTCCCAAAACAAAATTTTTTTAAATACTGTCCATTCGTACTTGCGATTTCCCAAACTGGTTCATGAACACTTCATTTCAGAGACATTTAATAAAAAATGCAGCATTTATTGGATCAGATCATTAAAGATTTTATTAAACTTTTTAAATTAAAAAAATTATACTGGAAGTAACATATTTAGCCAATTTGCAATGCATATATTTCAAAGTTATATCTATTCTGCATTATGCTTTTCTATGAGTTCTTCTGAAAGGTTAGAAGAAAATAATTTTAACTCTACAGTTTAAATAACAAAATTTTGGGAAATTTCAATTTCATTTATATCTCTACTTAGTCTGTTTTACATTACATGTACTGTTTTGCAAAGATAAAAGTAAGGAATGAATCTGAACTAATAATATTAAAGTATTAAGATTTTTTTTTATATATCTGCCTTTTCTCTCAGAGTTTAAATCAGCAAAATGTTTTTGATAAAACCCTAGATGAATGATTTTTTAACTTTTCTTTTCACTAAAGCCCTTCTTGAGTTTAAAAATTTTCCGAAACTCTACAATTAAAATACAAAGGCACTCACAATTTAATATCAGTTTAGACCTGTGATTCCAATCCTAAAAAAGGGTACTAAAACATTTAAATGTTGAGAAATATTAACACAGTAAAAACTTCTCCAAGTGACCAATTTTGTTTGGCATGGAATTTTTAACTCATGTTAGAATTACCCGTAGGAATGCCACCGAAACCCCTCCAAGTGGCCGGAGGGTCACCCATTCAACTTCAATGAAATACATTCATTTTGTCTCTCTGACCTTTTATTAAGAGAAAAAGGAGGAAATAAAGAACAAAAAAATACATATGCTCATAATCAACACCCGAGATCAGATCGAAATTAATCATTCTTTTCAAAATGTAAAAAGAAAATTGAACTTCATCCTCTACTGGGTGGGGCATTTGCGAGTTTATTTGTACCTTCAGGAGCTGATTCAGACACTCACAAAGAAGCTGCCAAGTTGCAACCATCAGCAAATGAAACTTTAAGCTCAACAAACTTTAGGAAAACTAAATATTATTGCACTTCCTCAATAACTATCAATAAATTCATTAAGGATTCACTTTGTTCGCATCAACTACAAGTTTGGCTCCTTTTTCTAACCTATTGCAACCCTTTGACGTCGCCATCTTGTATCTCTCTCAGAGTTAGTAGAAATTGTTTAGTTTTCATGTGGTATGAGCATCACAGCTCATCCATGCATTTCACATCATGTTTTTTATTATACAGTAAAAGCTTAACTAACTGGCATGCTCGGGAAACGCCGATTTCCGGATACCTGAAAAGTCCGGATAGTTGAGCGTGTGGGAAAAATGGGGGAGATTGTAGCCTTTTCTTTTACCGATTCTATCCCTTAACCATTTTTTGGTTGACGATTTCGCTTTTTCAGGGGAAGGTTGAGGGTCTTTTTTTTTTCCTTTGGTTTTCACTTTTGCTTTTGAACCCCTCCCCCCATAAAACAAGTCTGTGTACGTCACTGTACTGTATATTGCTTTTATCCTTCTACGCCCTTCCGTGCGGAGCGGATGTTGCATTCCAGAAATAAATTGCTCGCGTGAATGGAACAGATCGGGCGTGCTAAATTCAGGCACTCTGATGAAAAATTTTTAGAAAAGCTCATTTTCTAATTTTTCCGGATAGTTGAACTTTCCGGATACTTGAATGCCGGATAATCGAGAATTTATTGTATATTGAAACACATATCTACTCTACCACATGAGTAACACATTGGATTATACATATTCAAGATTGGTTTAGTATTACCAAAGCATTTAGTTCATGTGCAGCATCGCAGTCACCATGTTCAATTTTATTAATATTGTAGCTCTTGCACGAGCATACTCAACTTGCCAACATCTAACAAAATTAAATCTGTATATATTGGAACAGCCTGTATATATTGTAAATAAACTATACATTTAAATAATCAATACAGTCCACTCAATTCACCAAATAAAACGCAAACACTCTTTTCCAATTAAAAAACAAAAAGATCCAAGCAAACAAAAATTATATCATAAAAAAAATAGAGTACTTCTTCATCAGATGATTCTTATAATTCCTATCGCCAGAAATAATAAACTAGGTGTTGTTTAAATACATATATTAAACATGAAGCGACCAGTTTTCCTTGCAACAGAGGGTAGCCACTATAGCATATTTACAGATCCTACATAAAAGGGAATGAGGTCACTTCTTATTTGCTCGCACGACACGTAACTCGGCTCGCTTCGAAACGACATCACGAAATTAAACAGTTCTTACCAATGCTTAAAGTCCATCCTTTGTTTTATTTTCTAAAAATATATTCATTTTCTTGAGAAACATCCAAAGAATCACAAGATAGTTTTGGTTTCTCCATGATGCGATAACAGAAGACAAAATATTAATTAAAAATCCCACCCGAGAGCAGTGCTATGACATCATTAAGAAGCAAGCCAAGTCATATGACACTGAAAGCCAATGAGAAGTGACCTCATTGCTTACTATGTAGGATCCATAAATATGCACCGCTATAAACAGGCTTTAGTATATTGCAGTTCTTACATTTATGAGATACGGCTCATTTTGAATGGTCCCAGTAATTTCTAAAAACCAATCATGCAAGGAACACATCCAAATGTTGGGCTGGGAAATACAACTGTCCAGTGTGCTGGAGAGGTACTAACAACGCATCGGGTGTAATCAATAGGATCTGGTACTGTAGAAACAGGGGCAAAATTCAGATGCTTTAGCTTTTTAGAGGGCTGAAAAAATGAGATCATGCCCCAGGTGACATTTGATCTAGATACACCACTCATAGAATTCTAACCGCCAAAAATTGGCTTCCCCCTTACAAAGCAATCGTTTTTTTGCCCATTTCAAAATATACCGGGAGTTTCTTTTACACTCAAGAATAATTTGCATAGCTCAGCTCCAGTATCACTCTTCAATTGCAAGTGGTATATTTCAATCCTACGCTGCACGATTTTTATAGTAAGCCTTATGCGGGCATAACATGAGTCTCTGTTGAGAAGAGAGCTGGTCAGTATTCAAAGTAAATACCAGAACCCATCAGTCATTTACCACAGTGGGATTTATTAAAGAAGGAATTGTTATTAGTTTCTTCTGAAAATATGATGCTTTTTTGAAAATTCATAAGTGTTAGAATACAATTGAATTTGTAGCATAAATAAAATTGCAATCACAAAATATTTAATTTTATCTTTGATAAAATAAATGAATTCTATTGTGCAACATGTTTAATACTTGAATCCTGTAATGTGCTTTTTTTTCCCATGGAAGCACATTACAGAATTTGAGCATTAAACTCTTGCTTTCTGCACAAGATTAATTGAAATCCAATTTACAATATAAAAAAAAAGGATTTGAAGAAAACTGGATTTGCACTTGAACATGTTACACAGAATTCATTTATTTTATAAAAGATAAAATTAAATATTTGCGATTACAATTTTATTTAACTTCAAATGAATTCATTTGATTAATTTTCGATAAATTATTTCAGAACCTCACATTTTTAAAACAGCAAAGAATTCTTTGGTGTATTGCTTACTCTGATCAAGTTTTGGGATAAAAGAAGGGGTTAAGTTCTGCAATGGTATGAACTACTAGGGAGAAGCTGAACAATGCAAGTAAAATTTTTCATCCAATCCTGTTAAAGGGGAGACTAGGCATTTTAAATTCACAGCTACCTATAGCAATTCAAAGATTATCATAGGCATTATCAATAGGATAATTTTCATTTAGAAATTCCACTGCTCACGCTTGCAGATATCCGAAGTGGTTGTGTTTTCCGACGCAAGAGCCATATTTGACTATTCTGCACCAATAACGGAAATGGCTCGCTCTCCAATAACTACAAGTCATTTAACTTTGAGGAAGGCTGCATGGAACAATGCAGTTCGCGCTGGCTGACGTTTCCCCGAATGTGAGCGGCTGTTCAGGGCCGGCGCAGTTTTTCTAGTTAAGCCTAGTTGAACAAAAAATTCAAATGCAGGATTAATAATAATTATATGAAAAATTCCAATAAAACGATTCAAGCCAGTTCAACACCAACATAGCAGTCGGTAGCTAAAAGCCACAAAAATCAGCATGTATTTACGACAGTTCGAAGAGAACGTGGCAAGCAAATGCCAAACTCGCGTAACAGTTGACCTTAAAGATGAAAACTGCAAATATAATCCTCGATATATTGACCATAACTAATTTACTTGAAGACCAAATAACTAGAGATGACAGCCATCTTCTTGGTAAAGGTCACATTACAGAAAGCGGTCAACCATTTTTCCCTCGATTAATCTTTATTTACCCCCTCCAACCATCTGTCTATACAAAGAAGTTTTCATCAATTTTAAGGGTCTAGGTAAGCTTAAGAGTCAAATGACTGAAGTCAAAACGGGTAAAATCAGTATTGCAATAGATTTGCATTAACTTTTAAGGATAGCTAAAAATCACACTTCCTTTTCAGTTATTTTGAGGGTAGGTTCAAGACTCACTTTTTACACGAAATTTGGGGAACAAAATTCTGTAACATTTTAAATCTACGTTTTCTTGTGTGCACCATTACCGACTTCGAGTCTGCGTACCACAGATTGAAAACCCTCTACATTACAGTATGACAAGTTTGCAGGGAGTAGATCCAAATTTTGGGAAGTTCAAGTCATGACAAATTTTCCAGATGTTATACAATCATTTATACATCACTTCTTGTGGACAAAGATCCTCACACGAAATACAGCCCTAAATAATATACATGTATACCACTGCAAAGACATTCCCATAAACAAACATTACATGCTCAGTATATTCTATTCTACCAGAAGAGGTCATGCACAAATTGCTACAGAACCATGAAAGTTTCGAATGACTTAACACATTAAGCAATTTTTAAAACTAATGTGGAACCACTAAATACCAAAACGGTTGGACTTTGTGGACACCTATTCCACAGACTCAAATTTCAACTTTCTTTCTCTGCAATTATATTGTAACAGCACTGGCAAGAAAACTTTGTTGCTTCCACAATTTAACAGCAAGAAAATCACTAGGTACAAGAGAACAAAGTCTTGTTCTCTTGTACCTAGAGAGGACACTTATGCATGTCCTATGTCAGATACTCGTGTGCAGACCCTTTGGGCCAAAGGACATGTGGATTAGACAAGTTGCCGTCCTTTTTCCCTTTCCGAGATTTTACAGTCGGCAATTGTCACAGTGTAAATTATCTTATTTTTTTCTACTGTTGCCACTATGAATTATCACTTTTCCAATATATGGAATTTCACTGACAGCAGAGCAAGGATAATTTTAACCGAGATGCTACTATTTCTTACGAATAGGAATTCTGCTCCTGGAAGAAATGTTACATGATAAAAAAAATTTAGTAAAACCAAGCTAATATTTGTAAAGAAAACACCCAAGTGTAAAATACAACCCTCTTCCTTCATATTCTTAAACTATAAGTCCAGATTGATTTTTTAAAAGCTCAAAGTGTTTGTTGTACTATAAATTAAAATGACATTAAAATGAATCATGATAATAAAAAGCGACCATTCAAATTAGAATAACTTTTATTGTCACAAAGCACTTCTCAATCACTCACTGAAGAAAATAAGATAATCAACTATAATTGGGTGAATTACAATGAAAGCAGAGGCAGAGTTTACAGAATAAAATCATGAGATTGGATGCAAGGTATTTATAGGATAAATGAAAAATGAGAAAATTCATTACAAAATTCATGATCGACACATGAGGTAGAAAATAATTACAAATAATGCGGTTACACATTGAGCAAAAGAAATCAAAGTACAAAAAGGAACTTAAAAAATATCACAAACTAAATATGACTACAAACTAGTTCACTACTAAAAAGTTGATCATGTATAAAAATGCATGTAGCTACAAATTTCACATAAGATTCTTTATTACAAAAGTGTAAATCTCACCAACTGTAGCAAATGTGGAATGTGATCTATTGCTATTGGTACAAGATTAAAAATATTAAATACTTTGACTGGCAAAAAATATAAACCTCAATCCGAAAATAGTGTTTTCCCCACGAAGGTTAGATCAAAAAATAATTTAAAAAATAAGTGTTAAGCCAATAAAAAATAGAAAATCTATTAAAAACAAGTCTACTTTTAAAGCACGAATTACTAACAATTTTCTTCTGCATGATTAAAAGACACTGTAAATTAAGAAAACAACATGGATATAAATTACAATTTTAACTACCAAGTAAAGCATTAGTTTATAAAATGAGATACAAGATTCAAAACTTACAAAGAAGCAGTAATTTGGTGTACAAAATTTGGTATACAAATATTGATCAGTAAAATGCAGTGTAAAAGTACATTCCTTACAAATCATTAAAAATATTAAGTGTGTGAGCTTTGAGAAAAATAAAAATCTGCAATTATAAGTTGAAAAAATGCAGACAGAATTGAGCAGTGTTTCAACATATGCACAGCACAAGAAAAATAATACCACATTCTTGATCAGCACAAACAGCACATACAAGCTTCATTTTAAGCAAAAAATGGAATTTCTCAGATCAAAAGAAACAAAGTTGATTTATTCCATTAACTTGCTTCTACAAAAGAAAAAGAATTAATAATTTAAAAAACATTTTTATCTAAATGGCGAATTCACTTGCAAGACAGTTAAGCAATATCAATGAAATTTTACACACAATTAACATTAATAACAACAATTCTTTCCTACCAAGTTTTACTTACGTTAATGCGATTTTCACAATAAGTCAAATTTAAATATGAAAGAAAAATAAAAACGGATTTACACACAGCAAGCAAGAATGAAAAAAAAAAAAGTTTACATTTAAGTGTCTAGTTAAAGTATCTTGCAATATGAATACACATTCTTAAAAGCCACTTAAAGATTTTTTTAAGGACATTGTGAATGAAGTACCAAAATCCTTTCAAAGCACAGATTCAGATCAAGAAAGCGTAGATTTTGCCTACTCCTTTCCAAGTTGTTCACCAGAAGACAAGTTTTTACAAATCACTAACTCATCTTTCCACAATAGGACAAGGGAGCAAAACTAATAAGTGTTACAACAGATATTAGCACTTTAAGATTAAAATCTTATTTAATGGTGGAGGGAAAAGGCTAAATGAGCAATTAATACAACTGAATTAAAGCACAATTTAAACGGATAACAAGCAACTTGTAACTGGACTTAGTGAATCAAAGTGAAAAACTTCTTACAAGAACCAGTTCAGAAATTTAAACAATGTTTACTAAATGAAACATTTTAAGGTCACAACTTGTAAAAAAAATGGCATTAACTCTCCGAGCGGTTAGCTATTTTGATGTATTAGCTTTAAAGTCTTAAAAAATTTGCTTTCAATGTGAATAATTGAATCTTTATTACGTTTAATAAAGTCTCTGAAATCTTAAGAATATTTTATCCATGTTAGTTTGAGAAATTATATACACAAACATGAAAACCTACTTTTGAACACAACATGAGAAACTGAAAAATATGTGCAAAATGCTTAGAGGGTTAAAAACAATTTTTTTAAATTGAACATTTAAAAGTAATTGAAAACACAATCAAACAATTTTAAATATATTTACCAGCAGGAGCATCGTTATCTTTTTCTTCGGTCTTTTCTTCTTCAGCTTTCTGCGTTTGATCAGTCTTCTTTGCTTTATCATCACTTTTCTTATCAGCCTTTACGGAATCTTTACGTTTTTTGGCTTCAACCTGCTTGCACAAGAAATGAAAGTAAAACTATTGAACAAATTTGAAAAGTTGTTTTAAAGAAAAACGAATTTAAACTTTATAAACCCTTTTGGCAAAATGGACATGTATGTCCCGAAGATTACACTATATTCCCTATTGGATAAATAAATCCTGCTTTCACACTTTGTCAACATTAAATTAAACTACTTTTCATAGTTAAATTTTAATCATGCAACAATCGGGTCAAAGGGTTAAATGACACTTCATAGCAAAAAAAAAAAATTATGGAACAAGTTAAGTATTTAGGATGGATCTTTTTGTAATGTAACAAATAATCAGATAGTATGCATAAATGAATGTCAATTTTAATACGAGCACATTTCCTTTGAAAACTTTCCTATTTGGATACGATACGCCAAGATTTTACAGTTAAATTTAGTTTTACTAAACATAGAAAGCTTATTATACATTAGAATATAAATGCTTGAAATAAAATTATGCTTTTTACAATCCAACTCATTAATACAACTTGTAAATTAGGTCTAAATATTGGTTTGCTCATAAAATTTCTCCCGATTTATCATTTTACCAAACTAGCAAATGCAGATAAAAATCCTTATTTAATAGTCAAGATGTACAAGTAATTAAAATTCCAAACGTTTTTAATGTATACTTGCCACAGGTTTAGGCTTTGGTTCCATTGCTGGATCTATTGTAATTTTTCCAATGTTTTTTCTTTCTTGGAGGACTTGCATAGCTTCGGGGATCTGCAAAGTAAATAAAGTTATAAAAATGGCCTTGGGAAAACAGTCAAAAGAATTAGACAATGAACTAAAGTGAAAAAAAAACAAAGATTCTTACATCTTCAAAAGCATAAGTAGAATCAATGACTGGTTTGATCTGGCCATCTAACCATAACTTGAAGATTTTTTCTACAGCATTTCTCACATAGTCTTGTCCATTTTGCTTGTAAAGTAGATGCCTTAGGTGGAAGCCAGAGACCGATCTATTTTCATCGTATAGTTTCATGGGTTTCAGTTTGTCTACCTGCCACCACTAGAAAACAAGATGGATTAATTTTGAAAATGCCTTCCCTGAAGAAAAATTCTAAGCAGAGTAAGAAAGGCCTTACCGATTTGGCTACACTAAAGATGCTCTTTGTTTCCCCAGTTACAATATTAGAGTTGCCTAGAAAAATACATATTTGTAATAAGCAATAAAAAAAATAAACCAATTTGAACATTTTTATATTGAGAATAAGAGGCTTTATTCAAGACAACAGAAATTTAAAATAATTGAATTAAAGGCAATTTTAATAAGTAAATAAATCAATTTTAAAATTGATTAATAAAAAACTAAGAACTATCAAACAAGAGTTTTACTTGCAGAATACAGATTTCATGGCTTACTAATAAAAGAGCAGAAACCAAGATGTCCTCTAAAAATCATTTTCATAGTTTAAATACCTTAATTTAAAATACAAACTAATTACCATCATAAAACTTATCCAAGATACAGATAAGTGTTATTAATTTATAATATTAATGCTAAAGTGAAACCGAATTCTTACCATACAGAATATATCGGCCCATTGGTTTCAGAAGATCATATCCCTTCTTTGAATCTTCACCACAAAGACAATCAAGAACAATATCCACACCAGAGGGAGCCAACCTAAAGACATTTCAGTTTAGAGATCTTATTAATTCATGCCTTAATGAGGAAAATTCGATCAAAATTAAAGATGCCAAATAAAAATGTTGGAAATATCTAGTTTTATATTATTTCCTACTCTTAATGTTTTATTAACCTCTTAACCGTCATAAGTAGGCATATACACACCCCTGGAAGATTTTACAAAATACCTTATTCCAGAATTTGTTGCTAGCCATATAACTATGGCTACCGTTCAAGAATGAAGTAAAATAATCTTGAGCAGGGATTCACCCAAAACATGCCCAAGTCTTAAAAAGGAAGAGAATGAAACTATAAAGGGTCAAAATAAAGGTGTATTACGTAGGATAAGGCAAGTACCGGAGAGGAAATCAAGCAAGGTTTTGTGAGCAGACAAGGGGTTAAAATTCCTCCATGAAATCCAGTTTCCAAAATAAGTCCATGTTTAGCCAAATTACATTAAATAATCGTGAAAATTTACATTAAAAATAACAAAAACAAAGCATAACGAAATTATAAAATTTAAACAGAATTGAAACTAGTAATATATAGCAAAATTGTAGTGAATAAAACTTAAAAAAAAATCAGACTTGCAATTCTTGATAAATCATTAAAACTCGATATATTTCCGTAAATTCTCCAAGTTTCATACAATTTTTTTTTTATTTGAAAATGTATGAAGTTTCATATATTAAAAGAATTTTTTTTAGAGCCCTATTGTTAGAACAAACTAAGTATTCAGAACGAGAGATAAAATATATTCTATAGTTAAATATAAAGTTTATATTTAAAAAAGTCCCATCTAAAATATCAAAATAACCTTGCATTAAATTTTAAGAGAGGAAACATACTTTTTGACCTCTTGGACATAATCTGTTCCACGTTCAATTAGATGAGTGTAATAGTTCTTGATAGCTTCATGTTTATGTTTTGATGCTGTACCAATTAAGGTAACGTTAGGGATGGTCTTGATGAGTTGTGCAACAGCCAAGCCCTGAAAAAGAATTACTTGATAAATAAGATGGGACATTTAATTGGAAGAATAACATTTAAGCAGATGTTTCATTAATATATTTTCTATACTATTTAGTCTAAATAGACAAAAAATAAATACAGTAAAAGTAGAAAGACTCATTTTGATGAAATAAGGTATAAAATTAAGAACAGGAAACAGGACAGAGGATCAACTACAGAAAAGATGTATGGGAGAAAAAAAAAAAAAAAAAAAAGAATGTTTAATAGAAGATTCAGTCAATGCAATAGAAAGTATTGAAATTGTTACTATAATTCTAATGTATATAAGCATATTAATATGAACTACTTACAACTCCACCACCAGCAGAATGAATAAGAACCGTCTGGTTTTCACGAATGCATGCAGTATCAAATACTAAACCATATGCTACAACAAAATTCATCAGCATAGCTGCAGCATCTTGGAAAGTCATTTCTGGAGGAAGTTTATATACAAACTTTGTGTTAACAACAACAAGTTCTGCCCATGCTTTACCATCAGAGAAAGCAGCAACACGATCACCAACCTTAAAAAGAATTATCAGCAATGCATTAATAAAAATCCTTCTTATTAAAATATTTTTTTATAATATCAAATAATTTGAGAATCGTATTTAATAATATTTCAATTAAGTTTATCTATGAATATTAAAAGATATAAAAAATTTAGAACATTTAAACTACAGAGATTTTTTAGGTTACTTTTTTAACATCAAACACCACTTGTATATTCTTTTAAATCTCGAGGCTAAACACCTAGTTCCTAGATGTATTTTATGGCAGTTAATATCAGGATTCATACTATATATATGATAGTAAAATTCAGGAGTTTCTAAGGATTTTTTCAGGAGTACAATACAGAAAACTCAAGAGATAACATGAAAAAATATCAATTGTAGGGTGATATGGGCAATTAAGTATTATAATAGTGTGGACAATTTTTATAAAATCGGCAAAAAGTATACTAAATATCAATTCTCCCATCTTCCCCGATTGCGGTGACTCTGAACATGCGCGGTAGACTCTTTCGGCGAAGTTCAGAAGTAAGAATTCTGGATTCCAGCGACTTTCTATCAATAAAGAAAAATGGAAACGTCATATTTTTATGTTTTATCATAATTTTATCTTTTGCTCTTTGATTGTAATTTTTCAGGAGACAAAGAAATATCCGGATAAAACACAATTTTCAGGGCCCTTAGGAAGAAAAAGCAAAATTCAGGAGTTTTTCCAGGAATTTCAGGAGGAGTACGAACCCTGTAATATTAAAAATATTCTGCAGAAAGAAACATCTTGTACATTAAAATCAATATTTTCAGAAAATTAAGACGAAACTAATTTTTATGATATATATAATAAAGCACAATATAAAAATCCCAGATGGAAACATTTAAACATTTCAGTACAAATATCAATATAAAATATACATATTATAAAAATACAGATAGAGACTTATTTCACCTTCTTAAATTTAACAGAGCTACATAATTACTTAATCTAAACCAAGTACCGAATAGCGAGGGATTGTAAACTGAATAGCTCTCGTTGAATATTAACATTACTTGTATATATTTCACGAGAATTACACTTCAAAAACGGAACATTTAATTAGGAATTTATAAGACAAACCTGGACATCAGGTACTCCTTCTCCAACTGCTTCAACCTCTCCAGCACATTCATACCCCATAATGACGGGTAACTTTGGAGGATTATCAATCACTCCTTGTCGAAGCATCACATCCATGAAATTCAAGCCACTAGAAGATAAAGAAAGCAAGGTTGAAACAACTTGAAGTCAATTATGTCACATAAACAAACTTTCAACAGCTTATTTCTTAAAAAAAAAAATTGAACACCCAATATTAAAATAATTAGCTGCTAAAGTTATCGTCATCATATAAAATTAATGCATCTGATAATTTAGAATATTATACCTAAATCAAGATAAGATCGTAACTTATAGCTACTTAAAAATCAGATTAAAAAAAAAAAGAGTCTAGAAGTTTAAGCAATTTATAATAAAATGTTATGTATACCATAATTATCATTAAGGAACAACAATTTAAACATGAATACATTTTACAGTGAAGAGTTGTCCATTGCTACCAAAAGATTTAAATTAATTTTAAAAAAGACCTTTATGATAAAATTTATACATTGAGAAATAAAAATAACCAATAAAAAAGGTTGTGGAATTTATTGCAAAATGTTGCAGTTAGGTGAAAAGAGCTTTTGGATATCAATTAGAAGTCATCTAGTTAACACTCAATTTTGACAGAAGGGCGTGGTCAGCTACAGAATAAGTACAGCTTCAACAGGAAAACACAGCTAATTCCTAATTCCACTATTATCCAATCAGAGTTCAAACACCTTGAAATGTCTTCTGATAAAGTAAGTTGTAGCAAGATGTTTTCCCAACAGATACCCATTAATTACACAATAGGCAGATTTTTTTAAATGAATCTTTATAATTAAGTTAGGAAGAAAAAAAGTGAAATTTTGAAATTTAAAAGTATTTTTATAAGTAAGTTCAAATACTTTAACTAAATCTTGAAAGCAAGGCAATAGAGGAATTTCGATTAGATAAAATAAACTAGAATTGCTCGGATAAAATTCAACAATCCGGTTTCGAATTGTAATAGTTATAAAATTATATGGCGACTTTCCTCAGGAGCAGTTTTGAATCCAATGTTGGCATATATTTATGATGTATAACAAGATTCTTACTAATTTGGAAAAGAACTTAATTATATTCAATTTGTAATACACAATTTCTTAAATACCATCATTATAGAAATACTAGAGTAAAATAGGGCTTTTAAAAATTAGTCCTTTAACCCCTTAATCTACAAAAATGTGACCGGCACGTACGTTGAATTGCAGAATTTTTGCCATTTAAATCCTTAAGTCAACATAATTTTAAATAGGTACAAAAATCATTTGGACACGATTAAATATCTTAAGTATCCTTTACCATCTTAAATAGATGGAAATAAATACCCCCAAATGAGTAGCGTCATCTAATTAAGAGGTTAAATAAAAAATTTTAAATTAAATGCAATTAAAAATCTTTGAAAATTCATTAGCCGTATTATGAAAATATCTTTAGACGATCAAGTAACCAAGTTTATGATTAATAAAAACTTCAAATAATTAGTTTACAACACACACAAGTTCTCGTATTCCTTAAAATGAATTCAAAACTAGTTAATGCAGCACATTAGCAATAGCTCCACAAATATTGGATTATTCACAATCAATTAACGATAAATAAAGAATGGAAGATTACTAACATCCAATTCAGAAGCCAATCTGCTGGAAAAATATTTCATGACAGAAATACAATATCTAATCCATAGTCCAAAGCAATTTGTTACTTAAATGAGCAGATACTATTATGACAGACACACCCAGTTAACAGATTTCAACATTATAGACGCCTTATTTCGACTATAATCCCACCACAATTATCTTCTACAAGAGAATTCCTTTCTTACAAATATATGCGAAATTAATAGCTCGTGAACAGGGGAATTATTGTAGGTTCAAGAAAGCGTTTACAGTTACCATCCGACATTAGCGATTAGTCATGGTTTCAAACTATCGCATATACAAGAATTAATTTTTTGCAACAGCTGTAATCAAGATTAGAATTCCATGTTAAAAAAAATCCAACAGAACTAAAGGGTTACAGTGTCTACAATATTTTTTAGAAGTTATTTCAGGCATTGATATAAAGAGATTTCCAAAATAGAAACGAGCATGAGGAGCTTCCAAGGCGTTTACGTCTTTAGGTACAAAGAAAAAAAAAATTAAATTGCGGACGACCCAGCTTTAAAAAGATACCAAAATTACACGGTCAATATAAAAATTCATTACTCGTGAAAATTGAAATACAGGGCGACTAAAAGACTCAGACGAGAGCTTGACTCATTATCAAGATGTCAAACGCAGGAAGTCGAGTCTAGCTCACCGGTATGATAAGAAAATGCGAAAACTTACCATGCTTTCACACGGATTAAAACCTCTCCCTCTGCTGGAGTAGGTTCCGGCTTGTTTTGGATTTTAATAGATTTTAGACCTCCAAAACTAGACAAAACCACACATTTCATCTCCTTGGCGGGGGGAGCTTGTTCTTCCGTAGCTTCAGCGGCTTCTTTAACTTCATTTTCTGTCTTCTCCTGAGCAGAGTCATTTTTATCTTCTACGACTTCATTAGAAGCTGCTTTATTTTCTTCCTCCATGTCGATTTGAAAAAGTGTGCAGAAAATGACAGATTAACAAATTTGCCACACCCAACGAAAACTATCAATCCTGACAGATAAACGACAGAAAAAGGGGAGAGGGTGATTATATATAAAGCTTTAAATCCAAGGGGCGGCGGTGCACGGTTAACAAAAGCAATCGATGAAAATGAAAGCGTCATTTGACTTCATAATGCTTGATATGAAAATGAAGTAGTTTTTAAAAATCATTCATGTATAAAAAAGGATAATTTGCCAGAAAACTTCTAAAAATTCTTGTGATCCTTTTTTATTGGAATAAATTGGGTTTTTTTTTTTTACGTTGAGACAGGATTTGAAAATTTCAGTTCCCACTTTGTTTTATTAAAATTAGTAATCAGTAGTTTTCTCCGTAACTGTAACGGAGAGAAAAAACTTGCGGTAACTTGAGTTTGTATTTGGAAATGAGAATTATTTTGATTAGTACGTTGGATCTCTTGTATTTTCTTAGTATTTACTAATATTGATTTCGTTTTATAAGGATAGTTGTATGTTTAATGTAACTTTATTTGCTAACCAGTCTTAAAAATTATTTTTGTACTACGATTTTCTCATAGCAATGTGTAAAACTGTCCCATTTGAATGCTTGATAGTATTTTTGAAAATGTTATGATGTAATTTGTAACATAATTTGCTATTAAATTATTTTATTGTGTGGTAATTTTGATAAAATGTAAGAAGCGTGCCCTGGGAAAGTTAATGCACGAGTATATTTTGTTGTATAGATTTCTTAATTTTATAATATCCCATTCTTCATTGAAATTGAACATACCAGAAAAGGACTTTAAAGTACCATGCAATCATTTTCAGTTTTTTTTTTCTTCTTCATTTTGAAAATAACTATAGAATCTACTGACTGTCAACAGCTTATTATTAAGTGGAAGTTCTTACTTAGGTAAACGTAAACAATAAAAAAAAATGCATTTATAGAAGCAAATACATTATATGGAAAAAAGTACAAATATGAGATGTAAAATAATTGTATATTATTACTTTTCATATCAACAAAACACTGATCTTGGTGTACTGTTCAAACAAAAACTTAATTCTGTGCCCTCTAAATTAGAAGTTATAATTGATTGCATTTGACTGCACAGTGACATCGGGACATTTCTTTAGGCATTTTTATGACCTCTCTTATACACTTCGCACCATTCACAGAAAATAAGAGCACAGATTAAAATGTCACCCAAACCATAGGTATCATGATAGGGACATTGGTCTGATCTGCAGTATGACTAAATTTCATATAACTCTATTATCTTGAGTTCCAAAAATGATAATTTTTTTCAGTATTCTATTCTAACCACTTACTGCATTTTCAATATCTGTAATATCTGCAGAAAAGGTTTTTAAAAATCACACTAATATTGCTGAGTTATGAACTTTGCTTCGGTAAATAATATGTCCTGTGTCATTATTCTGTAATCTCTACTAATAATAAATATGAATGTTTGTATGTCTACAGAACAGACCGTTGAAGCTACCAAATTTAGTACAGGTATACTTTGGAGGGTGGGAATGTGCACCTCGGAACCACTTTTTTCAATTTTTTATTCAAATTTTAATTATTTAAAAATTGGACAAATTTTGGCCGGTTTAAGCCATTTTTTCAAGAATAACTTCTGAAGTAATTATCGGACGAAAATTATTTCTGTAGGGTGACCTGGGGTAATTCACGATCGCCACATTTCTGGGGTAAATAATGATCAACTAATTTTTATTTTTAAAAAAGAAATTTTTATGAAATTTGAGATATGGTCAGGAATCCTTGAACATTTTGCTTAAGCATACTACATTTACTCAATTATAATTTGCTGTTTTGTTTATCAAATTGAGAATCTTTTAAACTGTTCACTATACTTGCCATTTCAAAGATGGGTTCCTAAATACACACATTTTTACGAACATCCTCCTCCTCTCTTAATAATAAATATTTTGTGTTACTTTCTTTTTATTTTATCTAAAAATAGTGTTAGCTTTTGATTAGTTGTTCACATAAATTAATTACAGTAGACTTTATCAAATGTTGCCCCCATAGATGAATTATTAATCACTGGGGTAATTCCTGATCACTGTCATTTATTGTTATAAATATCACCAAAAATAGCTAATAAATATAATTTTATTTTTTTTAAATGGCAGTTCATATTTATTGACTGTAATCACTATAAAACAATTTAATTGCAACCATAATGTGTTTTATTTTTTTCCTAACTGTAAACCAAAAATATGCGTTCTGATTTGCATCATTTCTAATTTGTTTTATCTTGATTTTATGTTTGCAGATTTTTTAGGGGATAATTTTTAAGTTATTAAATTAGCAGTAAACTTTTACTCTACAGTGCCCACTTGCTTCTCACCAATTTTTCTTGGCGCAATTTCATTTGCTGTCACCAAACACTGTTTTGGATACGCAATACACTTTTCATTGCTCTACTGTGTATGCTTCATTTGAAAAGGAGAGATTGAGCACGCAATGCCTTCGGCATTTCAAGCGTATACTGGGCAATTTTTTTTTAACTTAAAAAACCATCAGCGGCTTCGCTTTCTGCAAAGCGGGACACTAGTAGCTTCGCTTATTTATTGAGAAATGAAAACGCAGAATAACATAAATAGTTCTGAACCTAAAGTGAATGAAAATGTTAAAAAACAAGAAAAGTGTAGTTAAAACTTCACATACCTATTTTAATTGCCCAATTGCTGTTTACATTTAGGACACTGGTATCCGCTTGCTATCAATCCCTGATCCACACACCACTGGAAAACAACTTTAGCTTCCGCTGTCTGAAGCTGATGGTAGGTCGAAAGGGAACCAATGCCATAATCAAAACAGCTGTACGAAGTGCATGTAACAAAATGATAAAATCAAACAAAAATCAAAGCAATGAAACAAATTCGATTGAATTGACAAATCACATGAAACAGAGGAACGGAACAAACCAATCAAAACGAATCGTAATATTACACAAAACACCGATGAAAAGATCAATTTCCGCCCACATCTTACTCGTTAAAATCATCATTGCGCAACCAAAACAAATGTTCTCTCCTCTCCATACTTGGCGGTAAAGAGTTGGCGATCCTAAGTGGAGCGAAGTAAGTGGGCACTGTAAAGTAAAATTTAACCAAATTAGCCTGATAAATATGGTGAAAAACTATAAACTAAAAAGGATACTAAGCTTCTAGAAGTCAAAATCAGTGAAGCCATTTCAAAGATTGAAAATGAAAATTTCAGTGTGAGAGCTGCTGCTAATAGCTATTGAAATTTCCTTTTTAATTTTACATTCTCACTTAATGAAGTTAAAGAATCCATCAATAGTAAAACATGTGGGAACTGTTTCTGATATTCTTGCAGAACATGAGAATGAGTTGGCTGCTTGCCTAAAGAGTGTGGCAATATTGGTATTTCCTTTGACTCGCAAAGAAATTTAAATAACTGTTCCTGATTTTGTAATTAAAAATAAAGAAGGTACAAATGAACTAGCTATCCACACTCACAAAAATAATGTCTCTTCAAAGATGATATGCCTGGGGAAGATTGGACGAGTTCATTTATGCATAGGCATAATCGATCGGTAGAAAAGCCAAGTATTCTCAAAAGATCTAGAATTGTGGCCACTTCAAACCCATTCATTATTTGTGAATTTTATGACTTACTTGAAAAGGAGCTTTCTTTTTTGAGCTTAGCAGATGATCCTTCTCGCATGTTTATGACCTAGATAAAACAGCTATGTTTTTAGACCCATCTAAGACAAAAGTTGTTGGAGAGTGTTCAATTATGTTGCTTTTTTCAAATAAGTTATCTTATCAGTTGTTTAACTATGTTTTGTTGGTTTATTTATTTGATCTAATGTATTATTTGTTAATTACTGTTGTATAACCATTTTTAAAATGACTCTTCACTAAAAAAAAAAAAAGTGATAAGAAATTACCCCAGAAGTGATCAATCAGGGATTACCCCGATGCAGGGTAATTTCTGATCACTGAAAATTTAAAATGTTTTCAATTCTATTTTAATTTTCAAAGAAAAGAAGGCTGCATAGGACTCATCTTGTAAGTCATCAAACTTTCACCAAAAATTATAATTCTCCCTTGAACAGTTTTTTCACAAAATGATGTTTGCATTTTTTTATCAGGAATTACCCCAGGTCGCCCTACCATTTTAAAGTGCAAATTTTCATCTTTCTAATGTTGTTAGTTTGAACTCTGTATATTATTTCGAAGAATTTTAAAATCTCTTTTCTCTCTTTATCTACTGCTCACAAATCATTGAAGGTCACAGAATGGACATCACCCCTCACGGATAAGGCCATGAAAGCGTTATTCCCTCTTGGAGGGTGCAAGACAAAGGTTGCCCCTCTTTTCCCTTTCTTTGGGATGACATGGAAGCACTTCGCCTCCCGGTTTTGCGGTTGGCTTTAACGAGATTCGCAGTTCTCTACCACGAAAAGTCCCCCCCCCCCTCTAAATTTTAAATGCTTATATTTTACAATTTTCAAACATTTTAAACCCATTTTACTTGTAAACCACTTCAAATCCATTTTAAAATGTAGAAAGTGACCTTTTCTGTGATTTTAAACTTAGTGCTGCTTTTCAACTTTTATTCCTGTTTCAAATTATAGGTGCTCTACCAATCCTTCAATGAACTCAATTAGAATACTATGGGTCGATCCAGGCGAAAATCGGGCTGTTTTGCGGTCCCTTCACAAAATTCCACTTCATAAAAATGGCCCCTTCACAAAATTCAAATTCATAAAAACAGCCCCTTTTTTTAATCAGACTTCTTTTTAAAAAGTTTTTGAATGAAGGATTGCACAAAATATGTATACGAATATTTTTTTTCAGTATTATATCAAATTACTGCATATATTTGGTTCAATGAAACACTTTTGATATTAAACATCAAATATAGAAATATGAATGCTAAAATTAAAGGTTTTACATGATAAAAAAAAAATTTAACAAAAATATGTTTATTTTTCACAAAAATAATTCCCCCCCCCAAATTATTATATATATATATTTTTTTTACAAATATGGGCCCCTAAAAAAAACTGGATCAACCCCTGAATACCATAATCAGAGTGAAACAGATAATGAAATATATCAAATTATAAATGAATATGGCATATGATTGATAATGTTTTAAAAACTGTCTAATATTTGCCAGAATTGTTGAGTTTATTACATTCTTTTATTTCAAAAAATTTCTTTCTTATTCTTATACCATTTAATTGAAGTGCATTTCAAATTATAGCAGCAATTTCAAATAAATATTTGAGAAGTAGCAGCTAATTACTGCATTCATTTACTGTTCTCTGAACTTTAAATTTCATTTATGAACTGGAAACTTTGAATTTATGCACCTAAAGATGATCTTTTTTGTACCATTTCATTTTTGATTGCGGAAATTACTTCTTCTGATAAATAGCTATAATTAAATAAATATTAACATTAAATACAACAATAACAACTATTTAAAACATCCTACATATGTGCATTTTATTGATATAACTGAATCATTTTAAGTTATAAGTTCTAATATGGGCAAACCAGCTGATGGTCGAAGGGGGCTACTGTTACATAAATTTGTATGATCCATTATTACCATTATTTCTGAAATATCCTTTGTTTGTATGCACAAGTGTTTTTATTCCCTTAAAAGTATCCATAGAATTGTCTTTAATGCATTGTATTAAATTATTTGGCTTTATTTTTTACTTATATCCTGATATATGTGACAGTTTTATGAATGATAAAAACGAACTTTTCAGATTCAAAGATTCTTCTTTTGATATTCATAATCTATTTTGCAGTGAAACTTAATATTTTCTGAAAGTTCAAATCTGCTGGTTAATGACTATTATTATTATTTTATTTTGTGGCAGTCTTTTATATCATTAGATCTGAATTTGCATTTTTCACGGTAGCAATTTATCTGATACATTTCTGATCAGTATGATTAATTCATATTCTGAGCTGATATTGTATACATATATTTTCAGGTCCTATATAATTCAAGTTTCTGTTGTTTGTTAAAATGGATGTAGATAGCACAGGTTTCACTGATTTGCTTCAGCAAGCTGAGCAGCTTACTGCAGACATAGATGGCGAGGGAGAATTGCCACGAGTGGAAAGGAATTTACGACAAATAGTGGATGCAGGACAGCAACTTTGGTCTCGTACAACTCAAGCTGTTAGTAAAGATACTTGTGATATTAAAGCGTAAGTATCAAATTTTTCTTTTCCTAACATGAAAAATAAGAAATTTATATAAATACAGTTGAACGTAGCAAATCCGGAATCGTCGTGACTTGGGCAATTCCGGATTTGGGATAATTCGGTATCTTGGATCATTTCAATATTAAGAAGTGAAGTTAACATCATAAAACACATAATATTCAATTTAAATTTTTTTAAAAAACTTATTTATTACTTGTTTTCTTTTGATTTATAAGTATAATTAATATTATTAATTATTAATCTTAACATTTTTACAAAACATTTCATTTAAAGTGAATTGCTTCATTAGTTTTTTTTTGATTAAGTAACTTCTCTTATTTTATGTGTCTGACTTCAAAATAAAGTCTCTTTGCTTAAGTCCTTTTATTGCAGTGTTCAACACTTCCACTAAGCTGTCAATTGGCATTTTATCTTCTGGTTGTGTTTCTTCTTCGCTCTCCTCGCTATTGGATACTGAAGTTTGGGAGTTCATCAACACCATATTGCATATTTTGGCATTAGTGAGCTGACACACTGTCGGGGTTTTATCGTCGCAATGCAGTACTTCAAAGGCATAATCTTTGGCAATTTCTTGTCCTCTTGACTTGATGTATTCAGGTTAAAAAATTTCAACTTTTTCTTTTGAGATTGAAATCGGTATCCACGTTTTCTTTGTCGTCATAGAATATGGTTTCCCGTCCCAGACTTTAGCTGCACTCCACACTGCCGTTTTCAAATTGTAACATTTCAAAAATTTTGAAGTGTTTCCTCTCCATTGAGAAAGCTGAGCATTTTTTTGAGGAATTCTGATTTGTACCAGCACTTTAATGTATTAGAGATGTGCAATTAGAAGGGGGAAACAGCACCGACATGTTGCCCTTTACTGAAAAAAATTGGAAATATCTTGGCTTCAGCTGGAAAGCCGTTTCCAGAAAAATGTCGGCGGGCTTCAGGAACAAAATGGTTTTTGAACCATTCATTCATCAGTTGCTGTGTCATCCATGCCCGCTTATTTGACCGGTATATGACTAGAAACACTTTTACATTTTTAAAAGTCCTGGGCTTAGCCGATTTTCCAATAACGAAAAGCTTCGTTTTGTGGCTTCCGGCGGCATTTCCACATCCTAAAATTGTGATGCGTTCTTTAGAATCTTTTACACCTGTTGGATCTTTTTCGCCCGCAGTTGTTAAAGTTGTGCAAGGCACTTACCGCCAAAACAAACCAGTTTCGTCTGCATTGTAGATTTGCTCTGGTGATCATTTCTCGGCCTCTACGAGGCTGACAATTTGTTTACAAAACCTTCAGCAGCGTCCAATCCTCTATCCCCACATATCTTCAGCTGTCGTATTCCATGGCGTTTCTTAAATTTTGTGAGACAAAATCATATGTATATATATATATATATATCAAAACTGCCCAATTTATTAATTATGCTCAATTTCCTTTTTATTGTGAATTTCTTATTAAAATTCTTAAATAATTTCAAGCTGTAAGAAGTTGTTTAATTGTTTCATCATGCCGATTCTTATCTCGGGCAATTAAAGTAATTTATTTGATTTTTTAGAAAATTTAAATATGTATTTATTTTCTTAACAGATCAATTTTGCTTGGAAGTAAAGGCTATGATTTACCTAAAATTTCTCAGAAAATAGAATCCTTAACTACAGCAAGAACTTTTGAACCTATCGAGCCCATTCGTGAAACAGATATACAGGTTAGTCCTTGAAATGTGTTTGTATTTTTTTTTATTATAAAACTGTAATGTTTAAGTATAAATTTTACTTCTTTTCATATTTCTCAAATAACTCGCCATTTTCAATTTTAAAACCATGAACTTTGTAGTATACAGTAAAAGCTTAACTAACTGGCGTAGTCGGGAAACGGCGATGTCTGGATAGTTGAGTGTGACAGGAAAAATGGGAGGGGGGCTTTTTTTTAAAGATTTTTTTCGGCCAAATAATTTGTTTTTGTCAGTTTGAAATGCGCATTAAATATAATTTTTAAGAATACTTCTGTATCTTCCATAACACTGTATTTACAAAACATATTATGAAGATTTTAATTTAACATTGATGATAAAAAAAAGTATGATCTGTAGCCGAATTTTTACCATAAATATATAGATTGTAAAAATATAAGTATATAAAAATAGCCAACAAAACTGAAAAATATTCTACTCGGCAAGAATGATAAAACTCTTTTAAGTGATCATAAATAAATCCCAGATTGAATATCAAAACTAATTATCTTTAAAAAATCGAAAGGATTATTGCACAATACGTGCGCTTCCAATTCTCCCGCACTTGATATTACGTAATCGGAATTAACATCTGCCTTTATTCGGAGATTAAATAAATAAAGGAAAAGAAAGAGACTTACCAATCTGGAGTAACCCCCCCCCATGAGCTTTTTTTTTTTTTTTTTAACCCATTCTTCCCCTTTACTTTTTTTGGGGGGGGCGATTTCGTTCTTAGGTCTTGTTTTTCAGTGAAAGATGAGGGCCTTTTTTTTCTCTTTGGCTCTCACTTTTGCTTTTGAACCCCCGTAAAACAAGTTTGTGTACGTCACAGTACTGTATATTGCTTTTCTTTTCCTTCTACGCCCCTCCGTGCAGAGCGGACGTGCATTCCAAAAATAAATGGTCCGCATGAATGGAAGGGCACGCGCGTACTAAATTTTGTCACACGGATAAAAAAAATTTTTGAAAAACTCATTTTCTAATTTTTCCGGTTAGTTCAGCTTTCCGGATACTTGAATGCCGGATAATCGTGAATTTACTGTACTATTGTTTTCTTGTATTCCATTCATTTATATGACTTAACAAGTTCTTTAACTTAACAACAAAACTATAAACTTTCACAGGAAACTCGGGAGGCTTTCTATCATTTTACAATAAGCATCCATATTACCATTTCTAAACCTTTTTATTTGTGTGAAAGCATGATACTTTATGGTTGTTCCTTCTCTGCAAGAATATTCTACTCAAAATGATTCAGAAAATTTTTAGATTTTATTTTTACCAAAATGAATGTAATAATTATCATTAAAAGTATTTCTCTGCCCTTCTGATATTCTATGATAAACTAGAAAAGATAATTCGAAGCTCGTTATTTTGTGCAGCACAGAACATATATAATCGAAGCTCAATTCGTGAAAAATACTTCTTAAAATCATGATGTTTTTATTTTATTCGTTTAACTTTTTTCCATGTTTGAAGATTCTTCTTTATACCTGAAATAATCTATATTTAAAAATTGTAGATGAGGCTATTTTCATTACAAGAAGGGTTAGTGTTATTTGTATGTACAATGGCTTTGGATAAAACATGATTTGCAAGTACTGTATGTTAGTGGCCAGCTCTCATCTGATCACCACAGTTAAACAGCATGGAATGTGGTCAGTATTTGAGAGGGGATCACCCGAGAACATTGCGTACTTTTAACATCTTCTTTTGAGTCCTTCACTCATGGGGTGAGCTAGTAATGCTAGAGCAAGTTGGCCGCAACAGCTACAGTACCTGCAGACAAAATGTTATCTGCTGTTTAAAACTAAGTTTCCATGATTTTTTCCTTAATTTTTTTTGTCATTATTTATTGTAGATTCAAACCATTTCTCTTGTTTCTATGAGTATTTAATTTGTTTGCTTTTAAACCATTGTTATAAACTGAAGTATGGAGATGATTTTTATTTTTGGATTATGTTATTTGCAGGTATTTTACCTTGGATAAAACATTGTTTATAGGTATTGTGCATTCCATTCAATATAATTTTTCTTCTATAGGAATTACTAAAAAGTTGTCAAAAGAAATATTCAAACTTTTTTTTTTCAAATTTTAGAACACATGAACTATTAAAAAAGGGGAGAGCAAGTAAGAATAAGATCTATTTTAAATATTTATGAGAATTTTAAAAAAAATGGAGGAAAAATGAGCAAAATGAAATAAAATTTACAGATATAATATATTAAATATGCTAAAATATCTGTACTTATAAAAGACAATGTTTGTGTGCGTGTGTGTGTTTGTCTGCGATGTCCAGACGAATCTATCGCACTTACAGCCATGAAATTTGGCATACACGTAGTTGTAATGGTGACTGAATGCACCTCGAAGCCGGAATTTTGAAATTTAATCTAGAAATTTTTTTATTTAATATTTTGTGTCTTTTGGGGTGATTTTTCGCACTCATTTCTCAATAGCATGGCTTCGAATAATTGTACGGAAAAAACAGTTACACCATCGGAAAGAACAAACAATTTCCGTTCTAATGAAGTTTGTTTCGCACGTCTAACATAATTTACTGAATTTTGAGAAATTTTTGAAAAATAGTCACTTTTATGGTAATTTTTTAAAAAAGATTTCCTTAAATTATCGCATCTGATGTTCTAACATCTTTATAATTTTCATTTTTTTTTCAGCCTATAAATGGAATGTTTATGTCGGATTTAAAACAAGAACTATTAAAATATCTTTTCGTTTTTTAAAAATTAATTTTTCCCTGATCGGTTTAAGCAGTTTTTTCGTTGTGAGATTTAACAGCGAGAGCTTCTCTGGACCATCCCACAATGCATTGTTGCAACGTGACCTTCTTCGCGGCAGGTGACGTCATTCGCAAAGAAAAATAAGTGGGAATATCAATAATGAGTATTTTTTGTTTTGATTTTGTTTTCAAAACTTTTTCTTTCCTGCCATTGTGGCCACTTTTTTTCACCCACTTTTTTGAAGTCCTGATTCCACGGGCAACACCGTGCGCGTACTGCTAGTATATAATATATTAGAAAATTTAAACAGATTAGTTATACAGCTGTGAGGAAGGAAAAAAACATTCTTACTTGCTGGCTGTATTCAAACCATTGATCAGTAAACTTGCACTTTACTGACCACACCGCTTAAGGTTGATAGGAAATGGTACAGGGTTATTTAGTTTCTTTCTTGTGGTTCTTTCTTTATTAAAATTTTTAAACTGCAGTTAATTCTGCTTTTATATACTTCTGAGTTAAAGAGGCTCTCAAGCTTACTTTGTGACTTTCGGATTATGTCGGGTCCGCAGCTATGTTCTAGTGAAGCTACTAGGTTCTGGCTCCCACTGCTAGCAAAGCTGTCAAATGCTTTTTTAAGTTTTTTTTGAAATCTGCCCTTAGCAAGAAATATTTTTAAAAAAAGCTGATGAGAATTTGAGATCAAAAGCAACACATAAAAACACGAGCAAAGAAGTGACACAGTGCTAATATAAGAACATGTACATTGGAGAGATTTTACCACCTTCTTGGTGATATATCTTGTGATTGATGATTCAATTTCAGGGGCTGCTATAACACAGAAGTACCTTTTTTAAATGAAAATTTGCAGACTTTGAATTTTTGAGAGATAAAGAGAGAGCAAAGAATTCTTTATATTCTGTAAGACATATTTTGGGCGTGTGGAATTCATCAGGATTGGAAATTTGATTTTTATCTATAGCTTGCCAAAAGGTTAAATTTTATCACTGAAAAATTCAGTAAATATATTGTTTCTTGCAAATGAAATCAAGTGAATTGGAAACCAGCACTCAATACCAGATTACATGGAAACCAAAAGTATTGCATATTAGGGTGGGCCAAAAAAATTCAAATTTTTTTTCATGTTGCTACTGTGGAAAAGTTGTGAATTAGTGAGAAATTAAACGAGGAAGAAAAAAAGTAAAGAAATTGATTGATATCTTCTGTTCCCACAACTACTTTGAAAAATTGAAGAAAATCGACAGTTTTTTTTTTTTAATTTTACTTTGAAATTGAAATTGATTTCGGAATTGGTGAGAAATTAAACGAAGAAAAAAGTGAGGAAATTTATTGATATCTTCCGTTCCTGCAACGGCCTTGAAAATCGAAAAAAAAATGAAAATTTTTTAAAAACTTTAAAAAAATTTCTAAATCTGTTTATTATAGCATTAGTTATCAAGTAATGATCTTCTTAAGAGTAATAAAATTTATTTCGTCAAAATTAGTTGAGAATTTCTGGTGGCACATTCCCTCCAATGTTCCTCCAAAATATGTTTTCTACTTCATGCTACTACTACTATGCTACTTCAATATGCAATTTTTATTTCCTAACCCTCAACATAATATAACCTACATCATTTTGTCGGTAAATTGCGATAGATCAATGTATATGCATGACAAAAAGTTATTTAAGTAAAAATATATCAACTTCATTTATTTTCTTTGTTTATTGTAACACAATGTAAAACTAAGTTCCAAAATTACAATATTATTTGTTATTTAAGAACGAATGGCAAGAATGCAGAAAATAATATAAAAAATTAACACAACTTTAAAGAAACACTTCATCTATTAAAATGTTGTTATCTCTCCTGAATTTTTTCTTTGGCAATTTACTCTTTCTTCTCACCAGATGATACTTGGAAGTCAGATTTATGGAAAATCACGGAAATTACGTACCTAATCCCAATTTTGATGAAAAAGCACTCAGTGAGGATCAATGGTATCTGCCATAAAATCGGCAAAGTTATTGAAATTTCGGCTATTCGTGGCCAATTATCATATTCCATGTGGTTAACAACAGCTTTTTGATAGGTTAACAACAGGTGGTTTACTTAAGTGATTTTTTTTTTTTTTGAAGTCATCTTTGCACAGTTGTTAAATATTAAGATCAGGAAATAGTAAAGAGAACCCAAAGCTCGTGTTTGAAAGGAATTAACATAACTAGTTACTTTTCTGAAAACTTACACTTAAATCTATTGACCCTGTAAACGAATGCAATGCATTCTGTTCCAAGCTGTTGCAAAACATGATCATTTCCCCTATTCGGTCTAGTGAGTTATCTGAATGGAATTGTAAGCATATATAATATTATACCTGACAAAAGCATGACTTCAACTCATTTATTGTTATAACAGTGTATGATATCAGATGAGTGGCAACAGTCAGATGTTGACTGACTTTGAATTTGATTTCAAATGAGATGAGTACGAGATGAACGATGTTATATGCAGATACGGAGTGTAACGGTTGTTTTTTAGTGTTCTAATAAATGTTTGTTTAGTCTTAGGAGAAGTATTATGAATGTCAATCAAAAAGCCAACAGAAAGTTCATGTTACACACAGGCAGTTCAGCTATATCTTAAACTCGTATCAGAAGCAATTTATTCAAACCGATCGTGTACCTGGGACTACCCAGCTACTTTATGCATAGATCAGAAATTGTTCGTCAATTATAAAATATAAACAAATTTATTTCCTGCATTCTGAAGCCCCCCACCTCCTACAAAACATTAGTGAGAAAATAAATAATAAATTGTAGTTGTCTATATTTTTAAAAAATGAACAGCAGTAAACAACAAAAAATTACTCATATCTTATTTAATCATTTGAAATATTTCCCACTGTGAATAAAATTGAACCCATTTATTTTTATCTTTTTTACAAGATTTTATGTTTGCTTGGAGTAAGTTTAATAATAATAAAAAATCTAACTAGAAATTGGATTCATACATTGGTATCCTGATTTTTCTTTGAGAAATCACATTCATCAGAATATAGAAAATTTTATTTATGAAAGCTTCAATCCATATTTATGCCCTCAAAATCCAAAGGGCAGTGCTGATCAGAAGCATCGCAAAAAGTTTGAGGAAGTCCAGAAGCAATGCTATTGCATCAAATGTCTTAAGTTTTCCCATAAATCAGACTTTCATGTATCATTTGGTGAGAAGAAAGAGTAAATTGCCAAAGACAAAATTCAGGAGAAATAATATTTTAATAGATGAAGTGTTTCTTTAAAGTTGTGTTAATTCTTTTATTATTTTCTGCAATCTTGCCATTCGTTCGTAAGTAACAAATAATATTGTAATTTTGGAACTTAGTTTTGCATTGTGTTACAATAAGCAAAGAAAATAAATGAAGTTGATATATTTTTAGAATTAAATAAATTTTTGTTATGTATATATATCGATCTGTTGCAATTTACCGACAAAATGATGCAGGAAGATTATGTTGAGGGTTAGGAACTAAAAATTCCATCTTGAAGTAGTTTCACATATTTTGGAGGAACTTTGGAGAGAACGTGCCACTGAAATTCTGGACCGATTTTGATGAAATAAAATTTTATTACTCTCGAGAAGATCAGTACTTACCAGCTAATGCTATAATAAACAGATAGAGAATTTTTTTAAAGTTTTTTAAAAAATTGTCATTTTTTTCCAATTTTTAAGGCCGTTGCAGGAACGGAAGATATCAATAAATTTCCTCACTTTTTTCTTCATTTAATTTCTCACCAGTTCATAACTTTTCTGCAGTATAGCGACATGAAAAAAAAAATTAAGTTTTCTTGGCACACCCTATTGCATATCCTTTGAAACACTGCATAATCCCAGAGCCTCTTTGTTTTAATAAACTTATAAATAATTTCAAGTACAAAAAGATCTTTCAAAACTCCTACAAAACCAATTTGATGAAACTTGCAAATCTATATAATTCTCTTGTGCCGTTCCCAAAAAACACGTTATTTAGCTACATGATTTGGCAACATCTACAGATATTGATGGATCACATGATATCACCATCCAAGCATAAACAAAATATGGCGGTTTGTTTTGAACAGTTTTTACTTTCTCGTATACGAAGTATACAAAGAGAAAGTATTGTAATCGTCAAAAAATTCGAACTCGAGATTTTGACGAATCTCCACGTTTTAGACCTCCATGATTCCGAAAAACACAATTTTGGAATTATGTCTGTCTGTGTGTGTGGCTGTGAACACGATAACTCGCAAACTATTAGAGATACAGGGATAAAATTTGGTATGTGGTCTTTAAACATAATTTGTAGGTTTCTATCAAATTTTGGACAAAATCCGTGAACGGGAAGCCTGTCTGTCTGTATGTTCGATAACATGCGAACGCTATAACTCAAAAACTTGAAAAGCCAGGTGGATAAAATTTTATACACAGTTTTATCGTCATGAATGTAGGTCCGTATAAAATTTTGGACCAAATCCGTCAAAGGGTTGATTGTCTGTCGGTCTGTATAATCGCATACTTGTTCAACTCCATACGCATGCGCAATAGTAGAAATGCCTGTGCAAAGAAGAGACACTTCGAAAACTTGGCAGTTTGCCAAAAACCAATTCTGGCGGCAAGATTTTGTAAGGAAGCAAACATTTAGGTCGTCTCGTTTTACTTGCGTGCTGGAAACAATCTCTGCTCATGCGCAAGCTATTCTCCTGTTTTCTTCTCCGCATGCAGAACTCTCATTGCTAGAGTTTGATAAAAAAAAATAAATATTGCGAAGTTTTAATACATACGTATCTTTTTGAATATGATTCTTCACCTCAATATTTTACTATCACTATAATCAACAATGAAAAACCTTCTGATAGTCATTGCATTCTGGGTTACAGTTGGTTCGAACTTTTTATCAACGCAGGGGGAAGGGAAATGACAAATATTTGAAAAGTATACGAGAAAGTTTAGGGGAGGCCACTCCCGCTGGTTTGACGAGTTAAACATGAATTTCAGCCGAGCTGTTAAATATTTTCCAACTATGAAAGAAAATGATTTCAACATGCAAATGAATCGTTTGAAGAGAGTTTTGAAAGGTATTCAAAAAGAAGGTGAAATAATTTGTTTCAAGATGCTCAGCTTACTTGCATAATTGGGTTTACGGAGAGGTACTGCGAACATGAATGTATGCCTAATGAGATAGCTCAGTACATAGATTACATTTCGACCTGCAAGACTATTAATTTTTTTTAAATGTGTATAAATTGTTTTAGAAAATTCTCAGCGACATCTGTATTGATTGCTTGTATAAATGTAAGCATGTTGTTCATCTTAAAACTGTATTTATCACTCAATCACATTTGGTGCCAAAAAATATATATATATTGGTGACCGCATTCTACTTTTAATTTCAGTTTATTACTTTTCTTGCACTTTTGTAGTTTGCTTAGATTCATTTGCCTGTTAAATTTGTCTTTATAATGTTTTCTTTAGAAGAAAAACACCTTTTTCAGGGAGAAAAAATTTTATCATGTGCTGAATAAGATGAAAGAATCAAAAGGATATTGATTTGTAATATTTATTAATCTATAAAATTGTTGCTTTTATAACTGCTAAGATGATGTAGATTCTTTATTAATAAATCTCGGTAATTTGTTCTTAGTTTTTTTTTTTCTCTTTTCTTTCTTAATATGTCTAGAAATCTTATTTACCGTTTTCTTTTTTCATAATTTTCTTTATTAGTTTAATTAAATTGTTTAATTTATCTTCTAAATGCTTACAAAATCACAAAAATAAAAAGACTTCTTTCAAAGCAATCAAATTTTATTCTGTTCCGATTTAAGTCAAAGCATCAGAAAAAAGCCAATTAATCTTGACCATAATTGTTTTCTTTTACAATAACTGCACGGGTACCCACAGTGCCATCATTGTAGCGAGCAGGGAGCTAGGCCCCCTGGCAGCATTATAATTTGTAAGCACCATGGACCTTTCACAGGCCTGCAAAAAAATACTTTTTGAAAATTGTTTTAATTTTGATGACTGATTTTTATGTTATTTTTAGTGCTGATTCTAAAAATGAAATCCATTTATTTCTGTAACGTAAAGATTTTTTACAAAGTGATTACATATTGCGAAGGAAACAGTTGAAATCGCAAAATTTTGACATTTCATTTCATTTTCATTAATTCATAAATCCATATAAATTACATTTATATCCTAGTTCAAGTAATTGTTAAGTATATGTAGAAAGTTACAAGTCCTTATAGTAACGTTTTTTCTTTACCTCAAAAGTTCTTTTGCCAATTTTCCTCTTGTGAACTTTGAAGGGATTGTCTCTTTGTAGCATCCTACAGTAGTCGGCTATCACGCTGACATTCCATTTTCCTTGATATCGCCTCTAAATTTCCTTTATATCTTTGTGAAATTTTTCACCTTGTTCCTCTAAATTTTCAAGAAAATAGTTCAGGTGCAAATTGAGAAAATAAACTTTAAAGCTCATACTACAGCCTAAAATCTTGACATTTCTTAGCACCTTTGGGTCCTTTTTGTTTCCAAGAAAGCTAATAGTAACTAGTTTGAAAGATTTCCAGGCTTTTCTTTCGTTTGTTTCCATTTTAGTCTCAAAATTTTCATCTTTTGTCATTTTCCTGATGTCTGGTCCTACAAACACACCTTCCTTCAGTTTTGTTTTGGATAAACCTGGGAACTGGTACAAAGGTATTTTAAACATTCACCTTCTTTTGGTAAAACCTTTACAAATTGTTTCTTAAGACCTAATTTTATGTGAAGCGGTGGAAGTAACCCTTTTTTTGGATCAACCAACATTTTATCTTTGAATATTTTTGACTTCAAGATCTAATGTCTTCCTGATTTGCCATTCTCTCTTGTAATGTCATTTGTCTTGTAATGTGTTGTTTTCTGTCTCGGCTGTCCCATTCACAAAGAAAACAGGGAAATTTCTTGTATCCTTTCTGCTGACCAATTAACATAGAAATCACTTTCAGATCACCACAAACTGCCCATTTGTGATCTGAATACAATAGTTTATTCAGAATGAAATCAAGATTTTCATAGCACTCTTTCAAATGAATGGAATGTCCAACAGGTACAGAAGCATACTCATTTCCGTTATGCAATAGTACTTCTTTGAGACTTCTTTTTGATGAATCGATAAAAAGGCTCCATTTGTTAGGTTTATATTTGACTTTGAAACTTGCTATGAGGCCTGGAATATCGTTGCAATTAACAAGTTCACCCACTTGATAAAAAAAAAAGATTGAATTCTTTTTCTCTGTTCTGAAACCAAGAAAATGACGTACCAGGAGCTAGCAATTTTGTTTTGTTTTTTTCAATCTGGAACCTAAAACTTCTGCCAAATCGTTAGGAAGATTTAAATCCCTGATTAAATCATTTAACTCAGACTGTGTGAAAAGTTTAGGTTCATCGCTAATGGAGTCATATACTTCCTCAATATCATCATCAATTTCAGATTCAGTATCTCAATAAAAAATGTTTTCCACAGTATCGGGAGGCGAAGGAAGTTATACCAGGTCCATGAGGGACAGGGCGTATGGCAGACGGAAAAGCAGATATTTGCTTTTTTTTCTTTAAATTGAAACCTTTCACATTACAAGTACAAAAATAACAATCATCAATATGATTTTTTGGATCTCTCCAAACCATTGGTATACCAAACCGAAAAGATTGTTTTTTTTTTTTTTTTCCCCCTTGAATCCATTGCCTTAGTTCTTCTACACAAGTATAATAAACTTTGTCTGGAGCCCAAGGCTTGTCTTGATCACCTAATTTCATGACAAAATAAAAGTAGGACTTTTTTCACAAAATCCGAAATGCTTCTTTGTTGTTTTTTCACTGTATCGTTATCACAAATATAGCAGAAACAATTCGGTGAATTAACACACCCTCTGGAAGCCATTTATCTCTAATGCAGCAAAAACTAGAAGTAAAAATATAATGACCTATAACTCACATGCCGGAACGTAAACACATGTGTGCAACACAAAGCAAAGAAAGACACTGATTGAGGAGTAGAGATAAGGTCAGTGAAAAGGGATGAAGAGCAGACACGTGCAAGCAGGAGAGTATCAGGTTTCAACTAGTTTCCTCTGTCTTCAATATTGTGTTTAATAGGCAATTTACCGATTCAGAGGAATATTCTGTATTGAAATAGTTTCTTCTTCCTTGTTTAGTAGTTTAATCCACCAATTTACTATTTTAAGTCCATAAATATGTTTATTGAACTCATGTAAATAATACTTTTTTGTTCTAAAATGTACTAAATTCGTAAAAAATAGATTGCGATTTGTGATGAAACTGTATGTGATGGAATTTTTTCATTATTTTTCCATTGCAGATCTGTGTTATCCATAGGTACTGTACCTGCATTTAATTGCTTCTTTAAAAAATGTTTGCTAAAAGTTTCTGTATATTAATCCATTGGTATATTTTAAAATTATAGGGTAATACTATTAAACATCTAAAGCCTCAATTGTTAATATATATATATATATATATATAATTTAGTTTTGATGTAAAATTACACAATTTTTTATCTTTCTCCTGTTTATCTAATTTCCTTGTTGACCTTCTTGAAATTCAGAGTATGAAAAATTGTTTAAATTAACCTAATTCTAATAAAACATTAAAATTGCCAATCATCAATCCAGTATGGAAAAATCAAATTGTAATTCATTCAAAAGAAAACATTTTCATGATAACGATAGATCTGCAAAATACTTTTGAATGGTGATATAATCTCTACTAATAATAAAGGAGATTGTGTGTGTGTGTCTACAGGGCAAACCTCTGGACTTAGAGCTACGAAATTTGACACGAACATTCTTTGGAGGGTGGGAGTGTGCCCCTCGGAGCCAGTTTCTTGAAGTTTTAATTAATTTAAAAATAATTGAAATTTTGGTGGGTTTTCCTTAATAACTTCTGAAAATATTACAGCACAAAAATTATTTTTACGCCATCTGAAAGAGCAAAAAAATTACCTTTTCAGTTATATCAATTATGTTGTCGTAAAATTTTTTCTCAAATTTTAATAACCTTTTAAAAAGATTTTTGGCATAATTTACAACAATACTTTTAATTGTTGAAAGCTAAGGTGATATTGTAATGTTTAATGATATGTTTTAATCGGCACAATTTCATACAGCTAACATGCTGCTGGACGTAAAATGTGCCGCAACATTTTAAAGTTAAAATCAAATGCATATTTTGCAAGAGGAATAAGAGAGTGAAGTTGATGCCGACAACTGACAATTGTATGCTACATGACACAGACAGTTAGTAGACTCCATTAGGGACGTTCATGCAGTCAACGAACAGAATAGGTGCAAGGTTATTGAAAGGACATGGGTTAAATATCTATAAAAATCTGAAATTTAAAATTACTTTGTTAATGGAACCATGAATATCAATTTATACATAAGAGATTCAGTTGAAATTATATTCCCGGCGAATGAGTCGCCAAAGACGGCTAGTGCTTAATATAGCAGGGGAGGGGAGCTTATTATGGTTTTCATGACAAACAGTGACAGCAAGTTCCATTTGACTTATCTGTTGTGCTGATTATTTCAATTTCTTCAGATACTTCAATATCAAGATGCCAACTTGGAAAATAAAGTACATATGCTGCTACATTTAATTGCATTAATTAGGAAAAGAAATATACAATAATGATAATGAATAATTTATATAGGACTAGAGCAACACACTAAATTGCAAAGAGTATTAAACTAATTTTTAATATTTGGTTATAGTTTCACGATCTCAGTATTTGATCTTAGGATAATTGGAGATAAAGCAGCCATGGAGCGAGCATACATCTCAAACATCTTCATCATCATCATCATCAATATTTGTTTATGTTGTCTTTTCATAATCAAAATTTTTACAAAGGGAAACATACATTTGTGTTTTTAATATGATTAAGTTTTCCAGTTTTTTAATAACTTGTATTCATACAAGAAATGTAGATAAATAATTTTAAAATATGTATAAACTTCATTTAGTTGATTTTAATATTAAAATTTTGGTTTCATTTAGGGTAAACACATTTAATATAATCATTTTCTTCTTAACTAAAACAAAATCCTCTAGCTTATTGGCTTAAATAAATTAAGCTCCTGGTAGTTATAATATTTTTTTAAACAATTTTTTTATCAAATTTCTTACTTGAATGGCTTTATTATATTTACAAATTAAAGGATGCAGTTATTAAGTTACCATTTACCTTCCTCACTCTCCTTGCCACGTCCATTTTGCTTAGGAAATTTTCTCTTTAATTTTGGGCAGCTTTTGTTTTTTTTAAGTTTACAATAATTTAGGTTTCTTGCTTGTTATCTTTTTTCTTAAAATTAACTTTTTATTTAATTCTGATTAAATTTTAGGTATTTTTGATTTTCTTTTTTAGGGTTTTTTAAAAAATGAACGTGAAAATGCCATGCTGTCTGTTATTGAAGAATCTAAGAAGGCGGTAAGTGCATAGTTTAGATAGTAACACATTACTGAAAAGTTGTATTTCAGAATGCATTTGAAAACTCTTAACATGTGACTATTGTTCTTAAAATATTATAATTTAGATAATCAAATAAAAATTGTGTGTTTAGGATCATAACTTATTTTAATAATTTTTTGGTTAGGTGAGACTTGACTACTTCCTGCCTTACTTTTTTCTATTTCAGATTTAAATGGAAAATGAAAACATTCACTTTTAAGCATTTCAAGAAATTAAAGGACTGCAATTTATTTTGTCAAGTCTAATCATGCAGACTTCAGTTTATTAACCCTTTTTTTAAAGTGACATGTGTTTGTTACTTCCTTATAATAAAATAATATATCATGTCATGAGGCTATATTTAAAGTGTTTTCAGCTTGTTTTAAGTTATTTTAAAGCAGAAGGTTATGTTGGCTATCATTACTAGAGCATTTTTATCTAATAGATACTTAAGCATGTGCACTTAAGCTTTGCATGTGTATGTTGTAATGAAGTCTTTATCAGTATTTGATAATATATTTAAAGAATTCTTTTAGCAAGAATACTTTTTTAAAAAGCATAATTGTCAGTTTTGTATTGAAATGACATGTTTACTCATATCAGCTAGATTATGTACATTTAAGAACTGTTCTCTTGTCATATGCTAATTTAAAACTAAAATTGCAACAACTTTTTATTTTACCTTTCAACATAACCTTTTGGAATGAAGTTCTATTATTTCATATTAAATTCCTTGAGCAACTTTTCAGAAGTTTCTACATAAACTAGAAGTTCGGTTTTTGTGTTCTTTTCAAGATTTATGAAATTCCCCATATTAGTCTTTTACATAATTCTAATCTTGTCTTCCAGACTTTTGAAAGATCAGACAAAATATTTTGGGAAACTTTAGAAAGTGAATGGGAACAGGAAAAAATGAAAATCTTGAATGCTTTAGTTGGTCCCTCACAAGAACTACTGGATGTGACAACAGATTCTAAAGTATGCTTTATTTGATTGCTCTTTTTTTTTATTCTATATATTTTTTATATTTAGTCTAACATACAAACAATTAATCTGTTACTACCTTCTTTATGATCTGTTTATTATTTATCATAATATGGGGATTTTTTTAAGTATATGGAAAGAAAAAAATAAATAGAATAATATAAATTTGTTATTTTATTTAGATCTTTATTCCTTCTAAATTCCTATGGTAGATATTGTATTTTTAAACTAAGTGAACTGCTTATGTGCATTTGCATAGTGTATTGACTAATTTTTCTTCTGACATTGTGTTAACTTGAAGATTTCGGTGTTTCCATTTCAAAGATATTGAATTGCGTACATATTTCAGATTCAGAACAAAATAGTTATGTGGATAACATGCTTTTTCTTTAAGACAGTTTAGAAATTGCTTAATTGAGATGTCATTTTTCTTTTATCATCAAAAATTTTGCATTGTATTTTCTAGGAATCTAGTTGTATATTGAATTTTCTCAATTTTGTTGCTTCTTTTTAGTTTTTAAAGCATTAAGATTGAATATATATCAATTTTACTTTTCAAATTTATATTATATTTAAAAAACTATGAATTTTTTTGTGTGCTAACTTTTTTTTTTTTGTTTGTCGTAGTCCTTTTTGAGTGAAACTATCAATTTGAAAACCAGAAGTGCGATGGACAGCATTGAAATGTTGTATGCCAGAGAGGTAATTTTTTTTCCCCTAATAAGAATATACCTAAGCTAAATAACTTAATTTTCTTTAATGTAGTGACATTCATTTTCTATTAACACTGTATACCTTTAAAAAATTTCTTGTGCTTCAAATTTATATGAAGATAAAAAAATATTTAAATCTTTATTCTTGTATATTTTTTAGTAAATAAATAAAAATAGATTAAAATTTCAGATTTCAATTTTAAAAAACTAATTTTAGAAACTTTTAAATGTGTGCAATAATGCCTAAAGTATTTGGAGGTACTTCCTTGTTAAAGCAGCCACCAAGATTGAATCGCCAAGCAACTGAGATATATCGCCAAGATGGTGGTAAAATCTTGCCAGAAGCATTTACAGTCCTTCCTGCACTTTTTTGCTTGCGTATTTATGTGTTGCTTTTGTTCTTAAATTCGAATTGGTTTTTGAAAAATATTACTTTTTTTTTTGTGAATAAACCAGTGAATAACTAAGTGAGAACCAGGCAAATTTTTTTAACTTAAAAAAGAACATCCTACAGCTACATTAGCCGTGGGAGCCAGAACATATTAGCTTCTCTAGAACACTGAACTTGCGAACTTGGCAAAATCTGATGTTCACCAAGTAAGCTCGGTGTCCGCTTTAACAAGGAAGTACCATTTGGACATTTTTTAATTTAATTGAAATAGTGCTGTATCTATTTATAAAATTTCATATTTGTTAATGGAAAATTTAAACAATATATGTATTCTGTTCTTAACAAAACTATGCAGACTATTTTCAAGACATTTCAATTTTTTTAATAAAATCAGCAATCAAAAGTTATCATAAAGTTTTATTTATTAACTTACTAGCAGTATGCGCATGGTGTTGCCCGTGGAATCAGGACTTCAACAAAATAAAATTAAAAAAAAAACACCCACAATGGAATGAAAAAGTTCTGAAAACAAAACAAAAGATACACATTATTTGATTTTCGAGATAATGACATTTCATCTGTACAAAATACAGAGTACGTTAATCCGAAACCATATTTAAAAATTGCAACGTGAAAATGATTATTATGAAGCAAATAAAATATGTGAGACATAAACACATTAAGACACTGTCGAAAATAATAATCGAAGTATTCAGTTGAAGGTTATGACATCACCTGTGCTCTGTACCGTTAGCCAATGAAATTGCCAGCAACGTTCCGGAAAAGTGTCATGGGAGGGAGCTCGGTGGAGAAAAATATCTTTCAACTGACAAGGAAAAAATTAATTTAAAAAATGAAAAGATATTTTAACCAATATTTAAATACGACAGAACCGTTCCAATTATAAGCTGAAAAAAATGGAAAATAATAGTGTTCTTAGAATGTCGGATGCAGCAAATTTAAAAGCAAAAATAAAATTTCGATTGCAAAACTGACTATTTTTTAAAAATTTCTCAAAATTCAGTAAATTGCATTTGAAGCTCAAAACAAACTTCATTAGAACGAAAATTGTTTGTTCTCTCCGATGGTGCATTGATTGTTTTGCGGCGATCATTAGAAAAGATACTACATCCGTAAGTGTGCCAAAAATGACCCAAAATAACACAAAACAGTAAATAAAAAATTTTCTAGATTGAATTTTGAAATTCTGGCTTCGAGGTGCATTGAGTCACCTTTACGACTACCTGTGTACCGAATTTCATGGCTCTGAGTGCGATAGATTCGTCTGGACATCGCGTGCAAGCACTCACACACACAAACATTTCCTTTTATAAGTATAGATTATCAAATAAGTTAATAAATAAATATTTCCTCACAAAAGTATTTGGACACTTTAAAAAGATATGCTAAGAATTAGTAAATATCATAATTTGTTTGTGATTTTGTGGTACTTAGTAGAATATTCTTTAGAATTCACATTTACCATTTTTTACATCAATGTAAAGCGTTGTTTACGCGCGAACAGTAAAACCAACAGTAAGATGTTGCTGTCAAGTTCGGACAGAGACTTGCCGTGGCCCGGTTAAAGCTCTTACGATTCTGCGCATGCATCATCTCTTACTGTCAGTTTTACTGTTCGTGTGTAAACCCTGCTTTAGGATTATTACCTTTATGAAAAACCGAAATTGTTTTCAATGCTTAAACTTTGAACTGATATTTTCAAATTTTCTTTTAAAATATTTAAATAATTAAAATGATCCATTGTACCATCAATAAACACCAAATTGCCTATTTCCAATACCAACCTGCACGCCCAACACAAGGATACTTCCTTCACCGTTCAAACTAAGTTTTTAGTGTTAAGTTTTTTTTTTTTTTTTTATCTCTGTGCCACTATATGTACATTGGAACCAAAAATGTTTAATTTTCTGCCATCTGCAAACAGAACAGGGTTGCAGTATGATATAATTATTATTTCTTTACACTTGCAATTCACATATTTGTCATTCAGTTTCCAGGCTAAATTGAGGAGAAATATTTTTCATTGAACTTTGTATAGAATTTTACAACATTCCGATTTGGATTCTTCACAAATTTTTGAACAACGAAGACCTGATCATGTTGAGTAAACTTTGTATGATTCCCTCTTCTTGTCTTGATTCATTTCTCCCATATGAAATGCTTTCTCACACTATAAATTATTGAATGATATAATTTAATAATTTAGACAAAATCTGAACCATTCATTTGTTGCAAAATTATCAACTTTTGAGTGTTTTGTTGTTTCTTTTATGCTTACGGCAATGTTAGGACGGTAAATTGAATATTTTTGCAAAGTAAACAAGCAAAGGTAAAAGTCAAATAGCATTTCATCCTTTTCAGGTGTAATGAATATCCAAGTTGAAATCAACTTTCCTAACAAGAGCTATCTAGAATAATTATCAGGTTTTGGAGCGTAGAGTTTGTGCACTCCATTAAAACTTCCATCGCTGGTGTAATAATTTCGCTGCAAAGTTGTTTTTTTTTAAGGGCCACCAAACAACTAATGTGTCCAGAAATGTTTTGGTGTTCACACATTTTTGTCGCATTTTTTTTTACCTGTATGCTTTTCCTTGCTGTTTTTTTTTTTTATTAAAAATTAATTTAAAAAACAAATTTTAAATTATAAAATCAAATTATTTTAAATTCATTTAAATGAAATAGAGATCATATCAGGGATGAGATTTTTTGCTAGATTTCCTTTTTTGTTATTTTGGAGAATTTCCGTTTTTTCTCTCAAATTCCGTTTTTTTTTCTTTTCTTTCGGTTCCGTTTTTTTTTTTTTTTTTCTTCTTTTCTTTTCCCCCCGCCGCAAAAATTTACTTTTTCTTCCGAAAATTCCGCTTTTACACAAAGAAAAAAAAACCTTTCTATCCTCCGTTTTTGAAAGAAAATTCTGGGAAAATATGCTCGACCATGCGGCTTGACTCCACCGGCTAGGAAACTAGCTGATTCATCGTCTATTGACGAATCAACATTATATCGGCAAGCTCTACAAGGATGAACATTCCAACATATTCTGTGCCATTCAAAGTATTAAGTACCACCTTTTTGCGGAAAGCAAAACCTCTGTGGCATATTTTGCGTTTTTTTTTTTTTTTTTTTTTTTTTTTTGCATGTTGAAAAAATTGGTTGAAAACTTAAGGTCATCTTGTAGGGCATACCAAGATGAGGAAATAATAAAAAAATGGAACAAAAACAAATAAATAAACTACATAAAAAAAAAAGAGAAACTCCTGTCAAAAGAGGTATTCCGTCTTGTGCCCAATAAACTGTAAAATAGCTGTCATGGCTTCAAGGCACAGAGGCATGGGGCGGTGTTCTGTCAAAAGAGGTTAAGCAGAGAATAAGACTTAAAAAAATCTTCTCTAAATAAAAAATAAAACCGATGATTTACCTAGGCATTCTAGAGATAATGTAGTCCCGACAACTATACCAGTAATTAAACAAAGAGATACTAATGAAGACTGTGCAAAAACTTTAGCCTCTACCGAAATTAAACTTGCAGAGGATGCAAACACATCCTTTATTGAAGAAAAATCTGTCAAAGATAGGAGCCCTCCAAAACAAGGGTTGAAGCGTGTTAATGGAGATCTGTTACCAACAAAAGCCACACAAATAAAAAAAATGAAAAGAAACCACTTCTTTAAAAATTAAGGAAATGTTTCAAATAGCAATAGTGCTAAATGAATCTGTCATTGTAACTGTACAATTTCTAGGCCCCTCTCACTTTATAAGGTACAAAATCATTGTGCTGTTACTTTTGAAAAAAAGTATAAAAATGAAAGAAATAAAACAGAATTCAGTATATGATACATTATTATAATTTATAAAGAGCTTACTTGACACAAAAGCACTAAGTGTGTAAAAAGCACTTTACACAATTGCATGAAGCAAAACGAAATTATTTGTTCTTATTTTTATTTATTTTTTAACCAACTTTTATCAAAAGGCTATTAAATATAATTCTTCTGAATGTTGCATCTCAGTGATGCACAGGTGAGCTAAATATGTTTTAATGTCTAATTTTGTATTTTCTGATGCCCCTGATGATGCGTTAAACTTGTTTGTTAACTTTTAATGCGAATGATTTAATAATAATTTAATATTCTTTTTCTTATTTATACATACTGAATTATAAATAATAAAGTTATTAATTATTATAGTGTAATATTTTCATCATGTTGCATGTTCTGATGTTTTACTTCTTAAAAACATCTTTCGCGTATAAATTATGGTACAAATTTTTTTTCGCGTATGTTTTCAGTCTTTTTGCTTTTTGGCCAATCTCATCCCTGTCATATGTAAAAATTTTAAATTGCTTTTATATATTCAATTTCAACTGCAAGGCTTTTTTCTGCAAATTTCTAAAGTATCTGAAAACTTTTGGGAATTATTGTATATTAGTTTTACAAATTCTTGTGTCATTTAATTATGACTTTTTTCCTAATATCCAGGCTGAAAAAATTGTTTTTCATATTTTTTCACTAAATTTCATATAAGATAAATTTAAAATTTTCAGACTAAATAAAGTTGAATAATAATGTTTTTGCTACTTGTAGAACATGCATAATTCAAATTCCATCATTTTAATATATTTTTATCTGTGCATTCTTTTGAAATTTGCTTTGTGATCCTTATTTTATCTTATTGGGTAGTTCTGCCTTGAAATCATAATTTTCTCTTTGTGCAACTGTGTGGTTTTTAATTTTAATGAATAGCTTTTAAAAATTCTTTTTTTTTTTTTTTATGTGAAACTTCCTACAGACATGACACATTTCCACAGAAATGCAATTTCAGCTTTTTTGGCATTGGATTTTATCATTCTTAATTTTCTTTTATATAATAATTTTACAATATTTTTAATATTGCAAGCATGTTTTGTATAAATTTATTTATTTTACTGTTCAATTAATCATATGTATTTATGTTTGGCACGATTCATTATTTATGAAGTTCGGCTTTTTTTGGCCCAAGCCTGTGAATGTCTTTTCCTATTATCCAAAAAATTTACTATTTAAAGCCAGTTCTTTAATTTATGAAATGTTTTTTCACCCCACAAGCTCTCTGCATATAATGAACAAGCTGTAAGAGGTGGATCGAGGTGTAATTTAGCTCAGAAATTCCACTCGCTCTTTAAAGATTTGGATGATAAGGTAATATGTGGATTCAGAATAATTTCTTTTGCAATTTTTTATGTGTTTGAAAAGAAATTGCCTTTTAGTAATATGTAATTTTTGCTAGTTGTTGGTGTGATATACTGAGTGCTTATTTCATTAATTTTTTTTTTTTTAAATGTTCTATTAGACAGTCTTTTATGTAATATATAGAGGTAACCTTTTGAAAATACTGCATACTCGCATATTTCAAAATGTTGAAAAATTTAAATGATCTTTTTTAATAAAACTGTCTTTAATTACATATATATTTTAAGTGCATTATTAATAAAAATTTACTGTTCTTTATGTTAGCATTAATTATTCAGTAGCAGTATATTGTCTTGTTTTTAGAAAGTATGTTGTTAGTAAAAGGTAAGATGAAACATATTATTAGTTGCTGGTGCGTGTGTCAAACTTTTAATAAGTTCTGCGTAAAAAATGACTCAATTTATGCCATTTTGTTTCTGTTTATTCTTTTCTTTTAGAAAGTGTTAGAATTATGGGAAATGGTTGAAACCATGACTGATATCCCATTAAAAGCTGATAAAGATGTACTGGCTGCTCGCAATTCTCTTCTTATTCAAACATCTCTTATAAGACAAGCTCGAGTTTATTTGGAGAAAAAGTAAGTTTAAAAATTATTAAAGTTTTAACTTGCTAGGCATTCCTTTACAAATGACACCTTGCTATACAAAATCTTCGATGATAGAGCTATTAACAACTCTTTATTCAATGGGATTCTGGTGACAAAACTAAAAGCTTATGGAAGCTTACCACAAATTCAATAATTTGGCAATACTTCTCGATACATTAAAAAAATAAATTAAATAAAATTGGAGCTAATAATAAATTATTGTTGCTAGTATATGATCACTATACTAATTATGCATAAAAGTAAATGTAATGTGATTTGCATTGATTTATTTGTTGTTATTAATATTGAGTGTCAGAAATATAGTTGTCATTCTATATTATCATTAAATATTTCACTGCTGATCCTTTGAATGTAGAAGTAGAATTCTGTATGCAAAATTTACTGTTGAATTGCTTTTTAAAAATGTGTAATAATGTTAATCAAAGAAATTTTAAATTAGTATAATTACAAAATATATTATGTATAATTTAATGGCTCTGTTTAAAATTTTATCCAGTATTGTTATAAGTACTGCTATTCACTTTCCATGACCCTAGAGTTTTAAATTTTTGTTGCTTCTCTTTCACAGTGACATTTTATTATTTAACTTTAAATTACCTTTCAGAACTCGCCTTGCTCTTTCTTTTCTTCATTTACCTATTTTAGATGTAGTTTTATGAAAGTTTGATGTAGAAAAATTTCTCATAATTAACGATGCAGTTATATGCTGCACTTAAATACTTTTGGATATTTTCAGGTATTTTGAATATATTCAAAGTATTGTATTTGGAAATCTTTTACAAGCCGAGTTGGGTCCTAGACCTGGAGCATATTATGCCATTCGGAGTTTTATGAAAATGAAAATGCCTCTACAACCTACTGGCCTTGAGGTAAAGAATTAGCATGTATCAAGATCTGTTAAACCAGTAATTTTTCTAGGCTTATTTTTCCAGTATTACTAGAATTTGTTAATAGTTGGATTGAGCTGCTATTTTTTTTTTTAATAATTAATTTTTCATGTAATATAATCATATACAGTTGGACATTTTTTTCCCCCCCTCTCAATTACTTTTGAAGCTAGGTTATTTTAAAATGTCTCCAGCCATTTTTATGACTGTATTTTGAGTTTTGGTTGATGTTACTTGTTACTCAAAAAATCAAATTCATTTAAATAATTGCTGTAGGTATTTAAGTAATTAAATTAGTCATGACTTGGATATTTGAAATTTTTGTATTATAATTTTTTTAATATATTTTACTGATACTGTTTTTTTAAGATTTTTTATTTTCGTATTTGCCCTTCCTATCTGTTTCTGAATATTAAGAAAATAGTTTAGAAGTACAGAGGGTATAGATTTTAGAAATGCGACATTGGAGCTAACTTTGTGAAATTAATGCTTGTCCAGGGTACTGTACATAACTCCAAAAAATTGTACAATTGCATAATTATATTAACTTTTTTTTATGCTTAGGATGGATTGATTGATGGAAATCCTGTTTGGGCTGTCATCTATTATTGTCTTCGCTGTGGGAAGATAGATGCTGCTGTATCTGCTGCAAAAAATGCAGGGTATTATTTATATTTTCTTAAAAGCGTTATTTACATTACAAATTAAAATAAGTTGCACCTTCTATGTCTAGAATTTTTGTGATGTTAAAGGTGAAATTTTTCTTTCCAAATGTTCATTTTACCACGTTTTTATTAACTCGCTTTCTTGTCTGTCTGTCTGTTCGGTACAAATCTTGCGATCGATTTTAAACTAACTTCCCGATGAGCTGGAGACTTGAAACTTTAAACATAGTTTAGAACTAGATGACAATGCATTATTAATTCGCTTTCTTGTCTGTCCGTTTGTCTGTCATTTCATATTTTGCATGACGCATCCGCAGTACGTTTTTCATTATATCTCGAAAACTATTAACATTACAGACTTGGTTCTTGGGTATGTGGATGACCCATGGGATCATCGAAGCACCCCCATATTTTAGCCACATCTTTGCGCATGCGCAGTACGTTTTTCATTATATCTCAAATGTCTCTGCGTCACATAACTTACTTTTTCAGGAAAATAACAATTTTTTATTTATGATCAGGTGAAGAGAAACTGAAATAAACCTGAAATTTGCCACATGTCTCCGTCATAATCTCATCAAGATGTTTAAAATCGATTGCAAAATTTCACACACAGAAGACTAAAAAGCAGAAAATAAGTATTTAAAAAAATAAAAATTTTAATAGACCATGTTTTCAAAACGGACTAAAAAGTATAAAATAATTTCTTCTAGCCCCTTACAGATTTATAACCCCATACAGATTTAAAACGAAAAACGTGGGGCGCATGCAATATTTAATAGTAAGGAGTGTAGGGAGTAGCTGTCGTTGAGAAAACTCACACAACAGTTCATATCATTTCCATTGCAATAAAATTGTTAGTCAGTGAAATAAACTATTTATACATCAATTATCTATTACATGTGCCCCACGTTTTTCGTTTTGAATCTGTATGGGGTTATAAATCTGTATGGGGCTAGAAGAAATTATTTTATACTTTTTAGTCCGTTTTGAAATCTTGGTCTATTAAAATTTTTATTTTTTTAAATACTTATTTAGATTGTGGATTACTAATTTGATTTTTATTTGAGTCTTTTAGTTAGAACATTTGCTTATAAATTAAATTATATTCTATGCATATGTATACATTAGAATTATAAAATCAAGAATTGTGTGTTTGATTTAGATTGATGAAGAACTGAGAATTGATTGAAATTCTTCAAATATTGGTCCTGGAGGCATGCTTTATGATCTGTACTTTATTCTTAGAAATGAAATCAACTTCAAACTGTTAAAAATAGCTAAATTGTCTGATTCTGGTTCTAATATTAAATTGTCTAATTCTAGTTGAAAATGTATGTATTTTGGAAAATTCAGAGATTTTTACAATTCATTCTTTTATCTTGAAACCATGAATTAACTTTATCTTGAATTTTATGAACTAACTTGTTTAAAATCCTAGACTATGTTGCAATAATGTTTGTGTTACTAAAAATAGCTTCTTATCAAATCAATATTGAATAATTTTAGATTATTCTTTAAGCTCCTTTTTATATTATGCTTATGTGGCTATGGACTTTTTTTTTTTGTTAAAAAATTGATTAAGGTATTAATAGCCAGTCTTATTTCATGGCTTTAAAATTCAAATAGACATTATATATATTTTTTTTAAAGTACTATTTTTATGAAAAATTGATCTTTGGGTTCAAATGAACATACCAACTTCTTGAATTGAGTATTTTCAATCTAAAAATAGTTTTTCCAAATGACTGAATAGGAGGAAAAACCAACAGTTTGTAATGATAAACTTTTACAATTAAATCTCAATAGATATATATATGCACAAAATGAATTTTTTTTAAAAAAAATCTTGTATAAATTTCTCTCTTAATCTTACTTTGATTATATCTCAAAGTTTGTGCTCTATAAGGGAAGACCTCACTCAGGGATGTAAAACTGAAATTTTTTCTCAGACGTTTATTTATAAAAATTCCCATATATATATATATATATAAAACTTTATCTCAAATGTCTCCTTGTCTAATACCACTTTTCAGAAATATCACCCACCATCTTTGTCACTGACCATGAGTTTTCATTTACATTCTTACAAAAAATTTAAACTCTAACTTTCCTTGCATCTTAGAATGCTAGCATATTTAGATCTGGGGATGAATTTTTCTTATTTGCTGATTATTGTCATTTATCTCCGACTTTGAATGATTTAGGCTATGGAGATGATAATAGTATCTTGAAACAGTATTTTTTGAACATTATATACTCAAGTTCAAGTTATTTCCACTAAATTATTATTTTTACTTGAAAAAACTTAATCATTAGTAATACAGTACAACCTCGAAAATCCGGACTGCTCGGGGGTTTAGAAGATCTGGATTTTGGAAATTTCCAGATTTTAGATATCTTATGTAAACCAATAGAGATGTCAAAGTTCTGATGTCACCGTGTAGGTAAGTTGCATCACAATTAAGCGTGCATGTGCAGATGTCTTCAGTACAGACCCGAGAGTTGCAGGGCAACAGGAAATGGTTGCCTTGGTAACGCCTCTGACGTTTGCAACGCATTCACAACCAGTCGAAGCGTATGCTGATCTACATGTTGACGTCAATTCCAACAACTCCATATAAAAACATGTTTTAAACAATAAAAGCATAAAGAGACATTAAAAAAGGATACAAAGACAAAAAAAATAGTAGTTTAAAATAAATAGAATGACTGGAATTTCCGCATCTTGCCTCAAGCATTCAAGTTTAAAATTTATTTAGCTCATTTTTTTCTCGTCCTGAGTTGAAAAAAATCGTCCGGTTTTCAGAGGTTTCCGGATTTTCGAGGTCGACTGTATAGGAAATGCTTCCTTAATTTACCATCATTAAATGTGATTTCTATTGGAATAATCAAATATGTGAGAAATAAATAAGAGATGAGGCAATCGCATGGGGAAAAAATTTGACAAGATAAATTATATCTTTCGTAATATCAGAGAACTGTTGTGATTTTAAATGAAATTTTAGTGATCAAATTTTATAATTTTATTCATTTCTCCATAATTAGAGACTGCCTCAGGGACTTCTTACCATTCCTTGTTGAATATGAAGAAAATGAGGGTTCAAGGTGAGTTTTGATACGTGTTTAGAAGTTGGTTGAAGATGTATTTAAAATTATTTTGATATTTACTGTATTTCATTGGTAGTTAGAAAGGTTTATATGTATTTTTTAGATGAATTATTATAAATATGATTGCAAAATTTTTGACATTGTTTCTTTATTATTAATCTGGTATGATTATTTATTGTTTCCATATATAGGTTGAAACCCAATAGTGAAAGCTTTATTCAGTTGCAATATCGAAGAGCCGTTAGATCCAGCACTGATCCTTTCAAACGGTAAATATTTATTTACTTCTTTCTTACCAATATCCTTTATTTTGTTGTTGGAAATGTTTACTTAAACAAGTAATTTTATCAATTAATTTATTATATATATATATATGAAATAAATGTTCTTAAATAAAGATTCTAGAGCTTTTCAATTATAATCGGTGTTCTTGAAACATAAGTTAGATTAGTTAAAATCTAACATCGAATCAATTGATATTGGAAGAAGATTTATTTTAACTCTTACTTTATTTCCACAACAATAATATTTGCAAAAGTTTTTTCAATCATTTGTGACATCATTCATCATGGAAATATCATTTTATTATTATTATTATTAAAACTGCTATTGTGTTCTATAAATTCTAATTCTAAATTACTCTTTAAACTGAAATACAAAAATATTATGAAATGTAAGATAATTTTGTGGTTGAGATAAAATGGAGATATGGAATACTTTTATGAAATTGTTGAGATAAATGAAACAATTTTCAGCCTTGTGAACCCTTTAGGATTTTCTCTGTCGGTTAAAGAATCCTTCATATGAGAAATTTATACAAAAATGCATTGAAAGGAGAAAAGAGTGAAATGTGCATATATATTTTTTTGATTTTCAGAGCTGTGTATTGTATTCTTGGATGTGTAACAGCTGATAATAATCCTGAAGTTATGGACAAAACTGATGATTACTTATGGATGAAACTGTGTCAATTACGTCCGGAGGAAGAAGCAGGAAATTCACCTCAAGATGCCTTAACCTTTTCAAAATTGCAGTCGCAACTGCTGGAAGAATATGGTATTTTTATAGTATTTTAGCTGCATTTGCAAAAATTTGCACTAATCATAAAAAGGAAGCTAAATTTATGCGAAATTTGCTAAAAATTAAATAATGCCATTGCTAGATAAATTTCAACACACATTTAAACAATCTAATATTCTTGTGTATTTTCTCGTATTTTTTGTATCATTTAATTTTTTTTTTCTGAGTGCATAATAGTTTTAGAATTATAATTTAAACCAAGCATATTATTCAGAATTCTATGACTATATATTTAATTTTGGTAATTTGCTGTCTTTTAAAATGTATAAAAAACAGCTTTTGAAGGATTCTTATGCATTCAAAATGCAGATCATTATAGCTAAATATTCTAAATTAAAAAGCAGCATTATACAACATTTTAATGAATATTTTCAGGTAGTTTGGTATGTAACTGCTTAAATTTTATATAGTAAACAGAGGATTATTTAAATTCTGTCCGACTTTTTTTTTTTTTTTTCAATCCTGTGAACTCGCTCCATCTCATAAATAGCCCGTTCCATCATAATTGTAGATGAGTGAATATTTACCTGAAGTGAAAAACTTATTTGTATGAAATTCATCAAAAAGATATCAATTTATAGCAATATTTTATATTCAATATTTATCATGTTCTTTTACAAATTTTCCACAAAACTTTTAGTGTTATAAAAATTCAGCTTACGAACAAATGTTGTTCTGAAACAATACAGATTTGCATGAGTGTAAATTATGGAAAGCATGATTAAAAGTCCATCTTAATTGTTTATAATAAAGTAGATAGGTAAAATAAGCATTTTTCTGGGTTCCCATGGTCCTTGAAAATCCTTGAATTTTATTTGCCTTACTCGGGGCCCTGGAAAAGTTCTTGAGTTTTCGTTGGGTTCTTAAAAAGTACTGGAAAAATAAGCAAAATGTCCATCCATTATTTTGGGGGGCAGAAGAGAAAACCAGTTTATGACTTGGTTTTGTCTTGAGAATTCCACCACCAGAAAAAAGGTGTTTGTTTGGGAATGCTGCCAATCATCAATCTTTTCTCTCTTTGCATATTCAAGGACTGCTTAATTTGACAATACAGTAAAAGCTACCAAGATAATTTCTCCATCAAGTAAAATAGTCCTGCAATTATTCTAATGCATTTTGAAAGTAACTGATATATTTAAACAGAATTTTGTTTTAAATACCAATAACCGATTTTCTCTGCAAAGAAATCTGTTTTCAAAATGTATGTTATTTAATTTCATAGAGCCAAGGAAGTCTGTGTTCATGTGAGGACAATAACTCAAAAACTTAAATAGCTAGATGGATAAAATTTGGTACACAGTTTTATCATTAGAATTATAGATCTGTATGAAATTTATTCTTTCAGAAATAAAAATGCAAATGATTAATTTGATTTAAATTTATCATTTGCATTTTTATGTCTAAAATATGTAATTTTACAAATTTCATGAAAGATCCTTGAATTTTTTCTCTGTTTTTAGAGCCATTATTAGTGAATCAAAATTTTTACCATAAATATAATCTTGTAAATTTGGTTTTTATTTTATATTTGGGATTAGAATGCATGAAATGAAATGAATTATGACATATTTATGTACTTGTGAGATATTCATTGTTTTCATGTGATATTTATTTTCAGGAGAAACTCATTTCAATGCCTATCAACAACCTTATTTATATTTCCAAGTTCTTTTCCTTACTGCCCAGTTTGAAGCTGCTATTGAATTTTTATTTAGAATAGAATCTCTTCGGTGCCATGCTGTGCATGTTGCTATTGTTTTATATGAATTGAATCTGCTCGCCACATCTACGAGCTGCAATGCACCTTTGTGTGAGTATTTTTTATTTTTCTTCAAATGCATGTGAAACGCAACTTGCGCAATATTGAAACCCTCAAATTGCTATCTTCATTCATATTGGATTTCTTATTTTAGTTTGAAAAAAGAAAAAACGTTTAAATTGGAGCTTCTAAAATTTTCCCACTTTTTTTCCCTTTGGCCTTACCAAGCGGTGAAGAGAAAATATTTTGTGGAAAATGCAAAATATAAAACCAATTTAATTACAGTGAAACCTCTCTGAGCGGCCACCCCTCCGTTCCGAGAAAAATTGGCCACTCTGAAGGGTTTTCGTTCTATAATACATAATATAAACAAGTCTGACACATATTTCTTATTTAAAATGAAGTTTGAGACTTATCTAAAGAGAAAATAGTACTTTATTTAATAATTTTTGACATTTTTTTGAAAAAAGGATACAATTCGTGTCTGTTTTAAGTTTTTACCCTTCTCGGAAAAAACCATTTTTCAAGTTCGTTTTTCAGTTTAAAAAGTAAATCTCTAACCGATGCGTTTGTCAAATGGGATGGGCGAACCCACCCGGCAACCGTTCAGAGGGGTTGGGTGGCCGTTGCTAGGGGTTATTTTAACGTTAGGTCTATGGGCCGAAAAATCTATGCCATGAAAAATTGGCCGTTAAGAGGGGTGGCCGCTCGAAGAGGTTTCACTGTAAAAACAAATTTCATTTAATGTATTCTTTTGGTAGATGAAATTTGCTTTTAATTAATGGTTTTAATTTGGTAGATTTAGTTTTATCATTTTTTGTAATGTTTTTCCAAATCGGGATTTTCTTTTTTTATTTATTTTTTTGAAATAATGTGATCTCAAATATTTCAGACTTCGAAATACTGCTCTGTTACACCATGCGGGGTCATGGCTTATACTTTTAAAGTCCTAGTTTTTTTTAAATCAGAGTTCACATATTGAATAAAGGAATGTGCTTGTATATCATTTTGTTTTTCATATACACAACAATTTTAGTCAAAATTCTTCATATGGTCAGGGCTGATTGTAGTCTGGAATTTTGGATTTTGTTACGTTCTGAAATCTGGAATTTCTGGATTTGTTAAATGTAAATTCATTATTGTTCTCAAATTTGGTTTCAGAATGAAAATATCACTCGGAGATTAATTATATGAGTGATGTTATGATCAAATGCAGAACATCCTTGGAGAGCAGGCAGAGAAAGAGTATTTCTTCTTATTAACAGTAATACGTGAGAACGGTTTACCTCAGAAATCCTTCTTAAGGATCCTAAAGGAAATATTTTAGAGATATTTCTTTGAATAATTGGACAGAAAGAGTATTTATCCTTATTAACAAAAATATATGAGAACGCTTTGCATCAGAAATCGTTCCTAAGGATCCTAAAGGAAATATTTTAGAGATATTTCGTTGAATAATTGGACATCTTGTTGAAATTCTTTATATTCCATGAACGTTCTTTGTAATTATGTATCTTCAATACCTATTAATAAATGAACTTCAAGTTCTAATCTAATAATTGAAGGAGTGAGTAAAATGATACTGTCTACATCAAAATCTGTCTCTTATCCCATTGAATTGTAAGTAAAAAATTTACAAGAGCATATATTCTCAAAATTTAAACCTTAAAAAAAACAGCAAGTTGGAATTTGCAATTACATTTTTTAAATGTTAAAGCAATTAAAAATGTAGGTTACTTTAGGAATTGGTGTAAATTCTTTGCAAAAAGTTATGCGTTTTGTTTCACTGATGAAATTGTTTCAGAATATCTGTGTATACATTTAGAAATGTGTATTGCGTTAATATTCTAATTTAGCAGAAATTATGTCGGATTTTACAACAGCATTCCAGATTTTTGGCATGAGATTGCAATCACCCCTATAACAATAACAGTAGAGGAATTCTAAATGTAAATTGATTTATATAATTTTTTTTTTTTTAAGCAAACATGCTTCTAAAGCAGGAGATAAACTTCTCTTTATGAAAAAATTAGAGGATGTGTTCTTTCCCAAATGTTTATAAACACGGCAATGGCATTGCACATTGTTGCATAATTCCATCTATTGTTCTCATATGAAAACTCCAAGTTTAGTAATATTTAGAAGTCCCTCTTTTACTTCCTTTAAGGAAAGGGCATATAATATAAGAATCTTTTAAGTTATATTTTTATAGGTCATTCTTATATTGCTAACAAAGATAAAATCAATAAAATCTCTAAGCAGTATATATGTAAAAATGTTTGGAAGAAGCATGAATGCCTTGCTGATTTTCCAAATAATTTTATTGGAAAATAAATATTACATAATGATTTCACTTTTTTTTTTTGCAATCTAAAGGAACCAATGTACTTGTAAAATAAATTCTCATTATATCAGTATTGCTAGAGTCTTTGCCATGTAATAAATACAGTTATGCAAAAATTTACTTCAGTGTTCCATATGTGAAGATTTTTTTCTTTTTTGAAGCTTATTCTTGAACTTTTAATTTATAATTTTGTTAATAACTATTTTTCAAACATTGCGCTTTAACTTGATACGGTAATTGATAGTTTTATATAGACTACTTTTTCAGTTTTACCCCTTTTAAATATATAGTAGCCGCTCTCGACGCCCTCTGGGCGGGTTCGCAGCCAGCACCCACTTTGCTTAGCACTGTCCCCGCCACCTCGCTACTTTAAGGCTCTCAGCCACTTTTTTTTCTTTTTTTTTCAGTTTTAAATACTGCATGAATATCAGTGGAACAGACCATAAAACCATAGTAGATTTCATATTCTGTGTAGACAATAGATTCCTTTAAAATTGTAAAATCTTTCAATAAACGTCATCTAGTTGTAATGTTTTGTATAACTTTTTCACAAATTTTGTCATGAAAGTCTTCAGATCCATAAATACAGAATGATATCGCCATAAATAAACAGTTTCCATCACCTACAATAGGTATTTTACAATATTTTTGACATGCCATTGTGATGGAACTGATGGGATTTATATATTTAAAATAATTTGGTAAAACCTTCAGACAGTTTGCCAACCCCAACCACTTGACGGATTTCGATAATTTTTATTTCATATGGAAGCTTATAATGTCTAGATTTGCAGCAAAGGGTCGTCTGCCCCACACCACCCTCCATTTTTGAACGAAATCGAAAAAACACTTCTCCTCTGTACATTGTCTATGGGAAAAAACCTTGTAGAAATCCCCCAGCCCCAACCACCTCACCAATTTTGACAATTTTTATTTTATATGCAGGTTTTATGAACAGATTATACAAGGTTTTTCCCCATAGACAATGTACAGTGGAGAAGTGTTTATTCGATTTCGTTCGAAAATGGAGGGTGGTGCGGGACAGTTGACCCTTGATGGCATATCTAGGCATCATAACCTTTCATATGAAGAAAAAAAATAATAATAATAATTGTCGAAATCGGTCGAGTGGTTGAGGCTGGCGGACTCAGTGAAGGTTTTTTTTACCAAATTATTTTAAATATATAGATATATAATATGCTCTAAATAGACAATTCTCCTTAAAAATTTGGAGTATCATCTGCATATTAAAAAATAACAAAAGAAACCTCCCTAATATCAAGATTTTTTGTTTACCTAATAAAGTTGAAATAAATTTTGCTTTCAATTTCTTAGGAGTGGATTAAGACTTTCTGCAGTATTTTAATTATTAAATAAGTTGCATTTTAGTATTAATTGGAATTTTAAAGCATTTAGTCTTTATTTAAATAAAAGCTTACCCCCTATATTTTTAAATGATATTCAGACTTTATTAAAGTTCAAAATCAGTTTTGAGAATATATGCAAATTCATCTCTAAGGAACAGTATTAAAAATAAAAAAAATTGTAACCAAAAATGTAACGTTTACTCTGAAATAATACATAATTTTTTAAAGCAAAATAGAACTGGTAATTCTTAATTTTGAGAAAGGTGTTATCATATGCCCACAGTTATAATAATTCAAGAAATACTTCATGATCTTGAATCGGTTGTTTTCAATTCAGCTTTTTTTTTCGGAATGACCCTTTAAAAAATAAATATTTCTGTATCTGAAATTTTACTAATTACTTTCACTTTGTGTCTTTAGAGTTGCCCACTTTACAGAAAGACTACTTTCTGCTCTTTAAGAGAAAATGAAGACTAATTTGAGTTAAGAAAAAAAAACAAATTTAATGTACTTGTTTTAGAATTCATCAGTTTGCAATTAACAGTTTTTTTAAATGATTCTGCATTGTAATTTTCTTTATCTTTTTAGTATCTAAAGCATCTGCTGACAAGCCACCAATGAGAAGATTGAATCTTTCTCGTCTTCTTATGATGTACACAAAAAAATTTGAAGCTACGGATCCCCGTGAAGCTTTACAGTACTTTTATGTTTTGAGGTATATTATTCTGATGTCAATATTGTGACAAACTTAATATATTTCTGCTATGAAAAAATAGGCAATATGATGTAACCGATTGACTAGCAAATTAAGATGAGGAAGTTACTGAATTTAGAGCATCACCTAGATTGGACCGGTATCATACTTTCAATTCTATTAAATATTTAGACTGTAAAATAGGCAGATATGTATTTAAGATGTAATCGTATATACTCGTATATATCGGTGTATGAACTCGTATGTAAAAGAAAGCTGTGCATGGTTACAGTTAGAGAACAAGTGTTTATATTTACTGATCATCAATTAATCATTTTAGCAAGAGTCAGAAAGCCCTTCTGCTGCTTTAAAGTAAGTATGAAAATATACTATTATATCGTCAAGAAATTTGTGTGGCTACAATTTTCTGTGATAATTATATTAAAATAGTTTAAAGACGAGGAATTGTTGTCCAAAAGTTGCTTAGATTGGACCACAAACAGTTACAAGTCCACTTATAACTGTTTAAATCAACGAGATTATTATCTTCAATTACAGGACTTCAACTACAGTTCAAAAAGTAGTTAACACCACTAGTAATTTTAATAAGTTGTAAGTGGAACAAGCCAAAGCAAAAAAAACAACAACGAAAGGACATGAAAAGCCATCAAATGTTGAATCAAAAAGAGTAAAAATGATACAGTGCATAAAATACCATACTTGTGTTCATGCATTGATTGTGTGCTGGTGTGAATTTGAGAATCAAAATTTTGATTTTAAGCGTGCTTAAAGAAAATGATGGTCCATGTTGGGAAAGCAGGTTTTTTTTTTTTTTTTTTTTTAATTCTTTTTTCCCCTCCTTACTTTAAACTGCTTAATAAAATGTTAATTACATAAAGATAAATAAACTGCAAAAAAATTCTGCTTGCATTTCATTAATATTATTTCTTTATCACTAAACATTAAAAGATGTTCAAGTAATCCAAATTCAGCAACCTCCTCCTACATATTTCAAAAAATTTATTTATCATAGAAATTGCACTGAATTAATCGAAATTATTCCAGTGGATATTACTAATTAATTTTATCATTGTAAGATGTGATTATTATTTTTACAACATCATATTTTTGAAGATGCTAGTCATATCTAAGTAATAAACATTTTGTATTTTGGAAATGAATTTTAAATTAGATTTGAAATGCTCCAACTTTCCATAATAAAAATGAAAATATTAATAATTTGGAGGGAAAATCTTTTTAACTGTCAGTTTGTTTCATTGAATACTTTGTGTGCTTCATTGAATTCCAATTCATTTTTATTTCAAAAAAATTATTAAATTTGAATTTAGCATTGCAGTTATTATCTAAATTAATTTTACTTCTCTTGGATAGTGCTTCCATTGTAAACATTGAATTTTTCTAACAGTGAAAGGTTTTCCTTTAGACATTTAAACCTAAATAGTTTTTTTTCCTTGTTTATTTATATTAGTAAAGTATTTAATGCAGAATTTACTAACCTATAATTTATGTTATTTAAAATTTAATATTAAAGATACAAAAAGAAGTAAAATTTTGCATACAGTAAAAGCTTAACTAACCGGCATACTCGAGAAACGCCGATTTCCGGATACCTGAAAAGTCCAGATAGTTGAGTGTGATGGGGGAAATTTTTTTTTACCGATTCTGTCCCTTAAACTTTTTTTTTCTTTGGTTATCACTTTTGATTTCGAACCCCCGCCCCCCCTTATAAAACAAGTCTGTGTACCGTACCGTACAGTCTGCATCACCGCACTGTATATTACTTTTTTTTCCTTCTACACCCCTCTGTGTGTAGCGGACGTTGGCATTCCAAAACTAAATTGTCCGCGTGAATGGAACAGCGAGGGCGCGCGCGGATGTAAAATTTTTAGAAAAAATCATTTTCTAATTTTTCTGGTTAGTTGCGCTTTCCGGATACTTGAATGCCGGATAATCAAGAATTTACTGTACTTGTAATTTTTGTATGAGCCAGTTTGTTATCTTACTTTTTCTGATTGACATTTTTTATATTACTTTACTTTATTGTAGAGACTTGAAAAGTGTCCGAGGTGTAAATCTGTTTATGGCTTGTGTCAGTGAACTTGTTTTAGAAACCAAAGAAGTAAGTTAGCCAGCATTTTTTTTAAATGCTTTTCCTTAAAAGTAAAAAAATGATAAAAGCTTAATTTTGTGATAGGCAAGTGAGATTTAATTATTGTCATCTGGTATTTTCTCTGTAGTATGAAATGCTTCTTGGGAAAATTGAGCCTGATGGATGTAGAAAGGTATGTTATTCACCTATTTTGATATTTTGCTTTTTAATATTAAAAGTTGTTAGTTATTGTTCCTTTAAAATTCTATTAAAATATGTACAATCTGTTACTGGGGATACTGGATCTATTAAAATATGCATGGTATGGTTATTGTAGTTTTATGCCATAAAATCTTATTTTCTTATTGCCATAAATAATCTTGTTTCATAAGGGGCTGAGGGGTTCTTAAATTACTTTCAAATTCAAACATTTTTCATCAATTATATAGCACTATGTATGCCCCCATGGGAATTCAAATTGAGCTTTTTAGAACTCCACAGTGTAAATTATCACTAACAATCATGGTATTTTTACTCAATAGTAAATAAAATTTGCTTGAGTAGTAAAGTACTCATTTTACTTTTCATCTGAAGTTTTTGCCTTGAGAAATGGAACGATAAAAATTGTTTTTAATTAGTTACAAAATTTTGATTAAAACTAACTTAATAAAGTAACCATCTGGAAATTATAAAAGATTATAACTTTCAATATGTATGATTTTAAACTTTTGAGTGCGATAATTTATTGTGTAGACATTCTTTTAATAAGGTTTCTATTATCCTGATTTGCCATTGATGTGATTTTCCATTCTGCACCCACCTACCCCTTTTTGTGATATTGATATGATGCAAATAATTTTGTTGCAAACAAAAATTTGCCTTTTCTTGTGTAAAAAAAGGTGCAAATAACAGAATGATAATCACATGAATTTTGCTTCTTTAATTGTTCTATTTAACAACATGGTAGTTGGCATACTTCAGCATTGCTCTTTCGCATTTTGCTTTCTGTGAATAAATAAAAGATTCTTCTTACTAAAGATAAACTTCAGACACTCATTTTACATCTTCAGTATGTAAACTGCTACTTCATTAAGGGTTGTTGTTAATCTTAGAGCCAGAACAAGTGTCTGAATTATTTGATTTAATATGCCCTTTCATTGTGGATGGAAATATCTCTTTTCACATGGCTTTATTTTTATGTATTGCTTTGTAATGAGATGCAATGCATTTTAACAAACTTTTTTATTATTATTTAGCCTGGTGCAGTTGATAAATTCCTCAGTGACACTCAGACTATTATAGAAATAGTGGCCACTGATAGTGAGAACAAGGGATTATATGAAGATGCTATAAAATTATATGATCTTGCCAAGGTAAGAATAAATACATTTGTAAGTAAATAATCAAGTTTTCTTTTTAAAGTAGTATTTATTTAACATTGTGAAATTGTATAATAATCATTTTTGTTGTGTTTATGTGAAATCTAGTTACATGACAACAAGTTCTTCAGTATAACATTGCTTAGCAAGCAACACCACCTATTTCAATTCTTTGAAATTTCAAAGAAGCATAAAAAAACGAATTGTTTGCAACCAATAGCGGATATGTCTGAATTTTTTATCACATCTAGCAAGAACATGTGACCTCATGTTCATATCAGATGTTTAAAAAAATTCAAGAATATTCGTTATTGGTTGCGAAAAATTCGGTTTTGTCCTGTTTGACATTTCAGAAAATTGAAATAGGTGGTGTTGCTTGTTAGCCCTTTTACTACATTGACTTACTAGCGAATTTTAATTTTGTTTTTATTCATTAGATAAGTTTTGATGTAGAATAACCCTGGAAATGAGGAAAACGCTTTTTTAATGAATTAAAATTGCTTAATTAATATAATTGATAAATAAAAATTTTGATTTCTGCCTTCAGCTGCCATTTACTGCTTGTTATTGGAATTCCATTCACCGTGTTCTTGTAAATACTGTGAGGATAAATGGTGATGTTTGCGAAAAAATAAAAGTGATTAAAGCGGTACTTTTAAGTACTGTCAGAACATAAAGGGTTAGGTGATGATAAAGAAAATGAAGAAAAAATATATTGTTCCTTTATGAACAGTTCATAACTTGTGAATATAGAAAAAAAAATGTGCTTTTCACTGCTAGTTTTGAACAAGAAGTTAACTTGAAATATATATCAGTTATTGCCAGGCATGAAAGACTTCCGCTTTTAAGCGGAAATCCGCTTTTTTGAATGTCTTTCAGGCTGTTTCTGAGATCGATGCAAAACCGTCGAGAAATCGTGACCGAAAAATGTGGGGGGTGGGGTGGAAGCTATATCCAAATCCGAAATGAACGCCATTTTTTCTCTGTCACAAAGTAAACAGATGCATTCTCTGGGGTTTAAGCGCCGTATCTATCACCTCAAGTGATTGGCACACAGCGTAATGGAGGTAGGCGGAACTTCTCCCGTATAGCCGAATGACGACCGCTCTACGAGTAGGCCACGCCTTGCTGTTGAAATCGCACGTCAGTGAGCTGCTATCGCCGATGTTGAGTCACGGGTTGAATGCTAACGGTTGTTATGCAAAGAACTTCTACTACTACTATCATTTGTCTTGTGTTTGGCGGATCGCCCGTGTGATGCTGTATGTTTAGTGTTACGTTCGTCAATTGTAAAGATCAGCGTTTGTGAGTGTGACCGAGAAGCAAAATGGAGATTAACTTAAACGATGAACATAAAGTTTGTTCCCTAGATGCGAGCGAAAAAAATAAATTTAAATTCGAGTGGTTGAATAAATCTATGAAAATTAAACTGCCGGCGAAAGGTAACGATACGAACGTGGAAGAGATAGCTGTAAAAGTAGGAGATTCGATCAAGAAGATCGAAATAAGTGGAACTGTAAATTGCCAGCTTTGCTCTGATACCATTTATAACCAAACATTCTAAACTTCAGATATTATTTCATATTTATGTCCTTAATTTAATGCTTTTTAAAGAACGTATTGCAATTATTAAACAATCTTTAAGTTGCTGAACTCAAACATTATTCAAAATAAGTTAGTATACATACATGAAGATTGTATGCTGGAATTTTTAACAACAGATCATAAACCTAAAATTATTAACATACATGAGATGAAGAAATCATTTCCTATATTTTAAATACAGAATACAACAGCTGTTCTAGAATAATTAAATAAATTGCTTTTTCTATATGTATTTTAAGTAGTAACATCTTGTGCCTTTGCGTTTGTATATATATCGATTTTGTGGTGAATTTTGTATTCGCATAGAGCTCAGCTTTTTTGAACAGCTTGCACTTTCATGCCTGTATTGCATAAAGAATATTTATTTTATTAATTAGATTATATTGAGGGTGAAAACAAACAGCTTTTTTAAACTTTTTGTTGTGGTATTTTAGTTTCAAATCATTTTTTGTGGGCTATTTTGTATAGTTTTAGCAATGGAGAAAATGTTTTATTTTAAAAAATAGTAAAGGTTTGAATTGATTTTATTACAGTTATGGCAAATTTTGCTAATTGGTTCTTAAATAAAATAAAAATTAAAATTTTTTAACATAAAAAAGTCATGGTCATTAAATCAGTATCATTGAAAAGGCCCTATTTTAAGGATTTGTAAAATATTTCTTGTGTAATATTTTTTGTTGTGGATATTATTTGTCAACACTGTCAAAGTTTTGAGGGGAAAAATTCAAATTATATCTATAGCACATTTGATAGTTCTTAATCCAATGTCTCTACTCTACAATGTTGACAGACATACATGTGCTGTCTTTTATCTTTATAATTATTTGCCATTTTTGTTGCTTATTATAGATTTCCTTATTTCTAAGCAACATCATGAACCAAATTTTATTTTTAAAAAATTTATCTGGAATTGGTCATTTTTAAATTATTTTTTAATGAATTCTAAAATGAGGAAATACTTCTAGAAATATTTTGTGCTGAGTGTTTGAGGCACCAAGCTTGAGATTGGCCCAGTGCTTTATGAAAGTATAATCCTGTTCTTATTATGAACTTCTTATGCAAATGTAATAACTTTTGCAAATCTTAAAATTCATTTGAATGCAGTAGAAGGATTAGATGGCACAAATGAGAGGGCTGTCAATTCAGTAGTTGAATACATGATTATTTAGTTTGTGAATGTGCAGGAAACTTCGAAAAACTGATATAATGGAATTTTGTCAAACTAAACTGATTGTCTTTTATTTCTTTACAAATTTGACTGCTTTTTATTTTTATACAGACTCTGATAAAAGAGGGGAGATTTGTTATTTGATTTCTTTTTATAAATGTTGCCTTATTTAGTAACATAGTAGCATATAATTTCTCTTTGGTATTTTAGAAGCATGATAAAGTCATTGAAATCTTGAACAAATTGCTCAGTCAAGTGGTTCCACAAATGAATGTTATTGGATCTAATCGACAAAGACTTGAAAATGTGGCCTTAAGTATTGCTGAAAGGTAAGTGTTCCTTCCTAAATTTTTCTTTTATAAATTAAAAAAAGGTTAATATCTAAACAATTTTTTAAAAATCGTTGACAGTTTTCTTTTATAATTTATAAAAGGGCCAAAAGAAGAAATATAATTAACTTTCTATCCTGACTACTGACTGCTTCATTTCATTAAGATTCTTTTTAAAAAAAGCATTTGTTAAATTTGCCACTGAATGCTCTGCATCATATAACATTTTGTTTCCTACACTAAACTCCCCTGATAATATCAGACTTGATAAGCTCATAATAATGATTGCATTTGTAGCCGCACATGATATAATACCCCCTTTATTCATCAGGGATGATTCTTCCTGCTTTTGCTGATTTCAGTTTTTTTTTTTCTCTTCTCTCTCCTCTCTCTCTCATGTACCTGGGTTTTTTTTCCTCTCAGATTTCCAATTTTTTACCTCAAAATGCTTTTTCTTCCAAAAATTCCGCTACCAAAGAAACTTTCTATCTTACGCAAAGAAAATTCTGGGAAAATATGCTGAAGGTAGCTTAACTCCACCGTTAGAAACTAGCTGATTATCTTCTGACAATCAACATTATATCTCAAGGATGAACATTCCAACATTCATGCCATTAAAGTATTAAGTACCAAAAAAAAGATTTTTGTCATGAATAGTTGAAAAAATTAGTTGAAAATCTTAAGGTCATCTTGTAGGGCATACCAAGATGAAGAAAAAAAAACTGAACAAAACAAATAAATAAACTACATAAAAAAAAAAAAAACCTTCTGTCAAAAAGGCAAATGCACAAAACGCAGAGAATAAGACGTTGAAAAATCTTCCAAGATAAAAAATAAAACAGATAGATTTACCTAGGCATTCTAGAGATAATATAGTCCCAACAACTATGCCAGGAATTAAACAGACAGATACCAATGATGGCTGTGCAAAAGCTTTAGCCTTTATTGAAAATAAACTTGCAGAGGATGCAAACACATCCTTTATTGAAGAAAAATCTGTCAAAGGTAGGAGCCCTCCAAAACAAGGGGTGAAGCGTGTTAATGGAGATCTGTTACCAACAAAAGCCACACAAATGAAAAAACGAAAGAAAAACACTTCTTTAACAATTTAGGAAATGTTTCAAAGGGTTTTAATTAACAATAGTGCTAAATGAATCTGTCATTGTAACTGTATAATTTTTCAACTCCTCTCACTTTATAAGGTGCAAAATCATTGTGCTGTTACTTTTGCAAAAACTTATAAAAATAAAAGAAATAAAACAGAATTTAGTATATGATACATTATTATAATTTATAAAGAGCTAATACACAATTGCATGAAGCAAAAGAAATTATTTGTCCTTATTTTTATTTATTTTTTGAGATAACTTTTATCAAAAGGCTATTAAATATAATTCTTCTCAGACTTCTGTTGGGTGTATATTGCATCTCAATGATGTACAGGTGGTAAATATGTTTTAATGTCTAATTTTGTATTTGAAGAGGCTCCTGATGATGTGTTAAACTTGTTTCTTAACTTTTAATGCGAATGATTTAATAATAATTTAATATTATTTTTCTTATTTATATGTACTGAATTATAAATAATTAAGTTATTAATTATTATAGTGTAATATTTTCATCATGTTGCATGATTTGATGTTTTACTTCTTTCGCGTATAAATTATGATACAGATTTTTTGCTCGCATATGATTTCAGTCTTTTTGCTTTTTTGCCAATCTCATCCCTGATTCATGTAAGCATTCACATTAACATAAAAATAAAATACAATTTTTACTTTATTTTGTTATTAACAATGGCAAAAATTAATGATTAGTTAATTTGTATAACCTTAATGTAATGTATTGTAACCAAATTGTCTTGTGGGCGTATGTGAATTTAATCCAATAAGCAGGATTTAAAAAAATAAAGCTCTTTATTTTACAAATATTCCAATCAAAGAAATGTAGCACAAGTATTAACACAGCGCTAGTAAAAATTCACAACAGAGATTACCGTTAAATCTCAACACAGTACTCAAAGGTTTCTTATCAGCTCACCAGCTTGCTTGCTGATCAAAATCCAACTGACTCTTCTTGGGTTGAGAGCTTGCCTTTACACTATTGTGACTTCATTACGTAGGAAGTGACGTAATCTCCAGAAAGTTCATGAAACCAGTAGAAATAGGTTGAAAGTTCGAGGTCCTTCTAGAAAATTCCTTTTGTCACCAAGATTAGCACCTCAGAGAAACGACTTTGTAAGAGTATATAATACAAACTATGTGAATTTCATTTTAAGTGCTAACTACTTCTTGATATATTATAAGTGATTTTTAACCGTAAATAGTACAGATTCAATTTTAAATAAAATTATCCCTTCTTACCTCAAAACCAAAACTCATCTATTTTTATAGTTTAATACCTTTTGAATTTGGTAAATTGTGAATAACAGAAAAAGAGAGAAGTAGTACAAGTTAAATAATCGAATTATATTATGGGAAGATACTGTTAAACATATTTGCTTTACAACTTATCATAGTAGCCCTTTATTTCAACCCTGTCCCTAGTAATAGGCTGATCGTATAAACTGTTTGGTTTGAAAAAATATCAGTATTTCCTTAATAACAATAATTTTTAAAAAATCAGCTTCCTTTTGTGTGGATTATATCAAAAAACTCTCTAAAATAAATAATTTAATGAGTTCTCAATACATATATGTATAGTATTGAAAAATTAAAATCGGGGGAAAATTCTCAATTTGACTAAAAGAGTCAAAGGAGTATAGCTTTCAAAACACACTAATTCTACTGAATTTTGAAAGTTTGACATCTATAGAGTTTTTTAATGGAGTGCAACTTGCTGTACTCTTATGACCTCACACCATGGAAGTTGCAAAAATATCCCTTATTATTCATTTAAATATTTCTTTTATACACCTAATGTGCTTCCGTGAAATTTATACTTTTGCATATGCATATTTGTATTTTCTTATAATGAACATATATATGAGTTTTTTAAAAATTCCTCTTAAGTATAAAACTGTTGAAAGCAGACAAATATTTAATGCCACTTAAGTTATATACATTTCTACTAATTAGTCAAAACATTGTTTTAATTCAAAAAAAATATCCAAGATGCAGGAAATTTAAAATTGTTTTAAAAGTTTATAATATAAATAGTTTTTTACATTTCTTTTATTTTCCAAAAATAACTTTTATTTGGATTATCCAGATTCGTTATTTCACTATTCTATCCCAAGCAGTGTACAATATCTTAAATATGTATTTGCCCATTGTGGATTTTAATCTGACATTGATGTTATATTTCAGATACAGAATGCAAGGTCACACTGCAAATCCAGATACCACAGGAACATTTTTCTTACTATTGGATCTCATGCAATTTTTCAATTATTACCACAATAACCAGTATGTTGATGCTTTAGATGTAAGTAATTGTTTTAAATTTTACTATCCATGGTCATTTTTTAAAATTATGTATTGCTTGTTTGATGCTGCTGTAAAAATTGTCATTTTTCAAAGTATTATTGGAAATATTTTTTTCTAAATTTTGTGTTAAGTTATAATTTGTATGTGTATATTCCAACCTTCAAAAGTTTGTTGTGTCAAATTAAAAATATTGTCTTAAATTTATTACATTATTTATCTACATTTAGTGTATATAGCTGATAGCATATATGGTTAAATTCTTAGAAATTGTAAAAAACTATATCCTTTTAAGACCCAACATACTTTTGAAACCAATGGTTAAACGCCCGCTGCAACTCAAAATTGGACGGTATCTGCCATCTAATGAGAAAAATAGATCTGTAGAGATTCTGGAAACAAGAAAAATCATTTATCACAGCATTTACTGCATACAGCTAACCAAGAAGCAGAAAGCTAATGTCTAACTTGCATGATCGTACAGGCTCGGTCTTAAAGTGATACGATTCATGCAAATCAATGTATATCATTCACAGTTGCACATGCTAACATACAATCCAACTTTGAGTTACACATTCCCCGTGGGTTTGAAGAAAGACACGTCCAAATGAGTGGCCTGACAGTTTAAGAAAGTGTATGGCATAACCAATAGCATTTTCCTGTTACAGGATACATCTAATAGTTTTGTTTCTGGTTCCGAAACTGCGCTGAACTTTTCAGTATATATTCAGTCTCTTCCCATAGCAGTTGTCTACTGCTACAACATAGGAGATTGCCAGATTCATAGTTATCCATTATTCTGCTTGTTCTGTGTCAGGGATCAGTATAAAATTTATGCTTATCAAGTGTGTACCTTATAATTCAGGGTGGCGACAGAACCTGGAAATCAGGGAAAAATCAGGGAATTTTATCGATCTGGAAAAATCAGGGAAATTCGTAAAAATATCTAAAAATCAGGGAACATTAATAGTCACTTGAGTTATTATCTATAAATTAGCATCTTATGTCTAGCATTATTTGTAATAATAAATGGAATTTAAAAAAAACTTATATTCATTTATAAAAGCATAAGTTTTTGATTAGAGCAATTAATTTCTTATGATTTGTTTAAGAATAAAGATTTGAAGTAATATTTTGGCAGTTTCTCTTGTTTAAATCTTTGCTAAAATATATATTATTAGGTATGTATAATTATACTATTTTTAGATTTATGCTCCAACATCTTATTCTGGTACTCATGCAAAGAGCACTAATTAGTTATTGAAGTTTTGAGCAAAGATCATTATAACCTTTACTGTTAATATAACTTAACTTGAATTGCAAAGAGTAGTTTTAATGTTTCTTAGAATTCTTATGCAGTTTTAGAAACAAAGTATTTTGTTAAAATTTCCAGTATTTGTTACATATAAGAAATGTAATATATTGTTTTAATAGATTTTTTTAGGATGTTTAAAATTAAATTTCTCAAAAATCTTTTTTTTTTTTTCATATTAATTAACTGGCAAAAGTGTTTTAATAACATATATTGTACACATACAGTGATTCCGAGTAGGGAGAAAGCCAGGAAACTAATATAATTAGTAGCCGTAAATCAGGGAAATGTTGTAAGTTTAGTCAGGGAAATCGGGGAAAAGTCAGGGAAATTTTTTTCACCGTTTCTGTAGCCACCCTGTAATTCTGATATGTCTGTAATTGTGTCGTCATTCATAGAATGTTGGTATATCATTTTGGGTGTGCTTAATTGATGTAACATTTCAATGTAATGAACAATAAGATAATTTGATTTTTTTCCTCTGCTTAATCAGGTGATATTTCCTCTCAGAAATCAGTTGTTCAGAATGATAACTCCTTTTATAATATTTACCTTTTAGTAGTACATTGCTGAGTGTGGTATCAAACTAATAACTATGACTGTGATGACCAACACTAGAAAATAATTTATAATAAAAAGTTATTCAATAGAAAACATTTGCAGGGGTGATTGTGGCTTCATGAAAAAATACCTGAAATTTTAGAAGGAAAATTACGTGTAGGGAACGGATATGTATTCATTTATTATGGCTCATATTCAACTTTTGCATGCAATTTTTAATATGCTTTTTTTCACATGAGAAATTGATTTAATTTATTTTGTCTTGAGTTTTGTTCATGAGTTTTCAATAACATTCTATAACACACATGAAAAGAAACCATCAAAATTGATAACAAAATATTAAAAATATAACAGCATTTTGTATGAATAGCATTAATGAATATATTTATAAATTCTTATGGGACCATTCTTAAGTGAGGTAGTTGTATTTAGTTATGGTATGGCATTTTCTAAAAAAATCATTTGGATTGACTCAGCATAATCCAAAGTAAATAACAAGAATATATGAAAAAAAAAATTTTTTTTTTCAACTAAACCTAAATTTTTTTTTCCTGGTTTTTCATATTTCTTATAAAAAATGTTTCATATTACTGCAAAAATAATTACTTATGAAAGGACTTTTCTAAGAAAGTGAAAATTAGGACTTTTAATTATATTTTAAATCAAACATTTCATCCTAGAACTCCATAGTATAGATTATAATTTGTGTAGTTCGTAGTAGAAGCTGAAATTGCATAGAAACTACAGAGAATCTGTAGTAGTTCGAGTCTTTGGCACTCTTAAGTTTTAAAAAATAGATTTATCACAAAATACTGAAGTTCTGGTATTAAGGATGAAGAAAATACCATATTTCCGGTATAATACCGGAAAACAATCGCCCCTGCATTTGTGAAAATTACCTACACCTGTAAATTAAAAGTGGATTGATTAGTTTTGGAAGTATTTAATACAAAATTCAGTAAGTAAAAAATATCTGAGAATCGAGTTCAGTTGAGTTGAAGTTGTTTTAGCGCTTCACTTTTGGAATTAGGGATAATTGCTCCTCTCGGATTCTGTGGCACGGTTGAATTGCAGTTTGTGATTGGAAAATTTGATTAGGAGTTCTCTCTTTACATTTTTGTTACTAGTTATCTTTAAATTTCATAATTGATTGTGATCTATTTTCTTAGTTATATTAAATATTTGTTAAATTCATTACCTTGGAACTTTCACTACAAAGAGAGTCCAACACCACAATGATTTCATATACGAAATATTTGTTTGTCAGCACTTTTTTATTATTCCCTGAATTTTTTTATTTTAAGCTTACCAACTACTCAAATTGCAGATGCATCTGAAATTTTAAATCATTAATATCTTTCTTTGTAATATATCTGTGCCACAAATGAAGTCCATATGTTTTTCTTTTTTCATATTTATTGTATTGTATATTAATAGCAGTGTATGAATATACTATCATTCGTTAAAAGTGCATTTTTTATATATTGGAAAACTCCAAAATAAAATGTATTCCTTGTATGTTGGAATGATCTCATTCTTTTTAAAAGATTGTGTATGATAAAAAAAATTAAAAGTAAATGGAGATATTCTGAAGTTATTTTAAAAAATAGTACTTTATGGTATTTTTCATTTCATGTAGCAGCTATCTTGAAATCTCAAGATTTTCAATTTTTTGGATTATTTTTGAAAACTTTTTCAAATGTGTTCTTATCTAATTGCATTAATTTGTTGTCATTTCAGACCATAAAAGGCTTGAAGCTTTTGCCATTTGATAATCAGGAAGTGGAGCAGAAAGTTTCAGCTTTCTCGTCTTACTCCGAAGAGGTAAAATTTTTAGAAAAGATTCTTTTTCTTGTATTTTATTCCTTTTCAAGAAATAACACTTTCAAATTTCCACTAGGTGCGAAGAAATTTCCCAGATGTTTTGCTTGCAACCATGAACATTTTATATGCAGAATATAAGAAAGCAAAGTGAGTGAAATCTTTATTTAGTTAATTAATTAAGTTTTTTTTTTTTTTTGTATTGAAGAAAAATGTGTACCTAAAGAGATGATACATGAAGGAAATTAGTGTAACTATTTCAGCAATCAAAATTTTATTAATTTTTGAATTAACTGTGTATCTAAAATTATATATGAGTGGAGCTGACAGTTTGCCTGACAGGAATTTTATTGCACATGTCCTTTCTTTTAAGAAAATTTAGTTGAACAAAAAAGCAATGATTTTTTATTCCATCAATTTTTAAGGTTAACTTTGTATATCTTGCATTTGAAACAAGAGTTTGTTCTGTTTCATACTCTAAATAGCCATATATATTCAAAATGGTAATTTATAAAACTTGGATCAAGGCTCAGAACCTATGTGTAGCAAAACTTAACTGAGTATTGAGAATGTTTATTTGATAATTTGGCAAGCTCTCTCTCTCATTCAATAGATATCTTTTTAATTCTTTAACCACAATTGTTAATGACTCAAATATATATGAAGATAATCTAAATGTTAGATTATATATAATTTCCATTTTTATGTTTTGAAACTATTTGAGGATTAAGAGTTTATTCATAATTTTTGAAGTAATCATTCAAGTTATTTCATTGAACAAATATGTCTCTAATTTCAGTTTCTGATTTGAAATAATTCTTGGAAATATAAAGTTTTTATTGTGTTTAAACAAATACATTTATTTAAGAAATAAAATTTTTCTAATGTTTGAAAGTGAATTATTAACTATTTTATTAAAAAATATTTTATTCATTTTAATTTATGTGAATGGAATTGACTGTTTAATTTATCATATAAACTATTGTTTGTCATGAACAGAATTTTTTTCATATTTTTATGTTTACTGTTACGATTTTTGTTTAAACACAAATTAAAATTAATTTGATGCTTTAAAAAAAGCAAGTCTTGTAATTTTTATATTGAAACTTACTCTTTGTGCTGCTTATGTATCTGAAAAGTTAGTATGTATTATTAATTTTTTTATGCAATCAAATTCAAATAATATTATATTTTTTAATGTTAATTGAAGGAATCTCTCTCCCTCTCTCTCTTTTTTAAAAAAGAGATAGGGGCTCTTCATTTTCATTTGTAGATCAAGTAATACTTACATTTTTATCCTACAAAAATTAGGGATGTAGTGAATATTCGGTATTCAACCCTTTTGCAAAAAAAATTCAGGTTAATAATCTTTTTAAAATGTGCTTTTAAATATATTTAACGAAGAGTATTGCAGAATTACATTTCAGTACATTTGTTATCAAAAAGTCTCTTAACATTTACTCAGTTTTAAGTTACAGAGTACATAAGTGTATTTAATAATGCTACATGTCATTTATCATTGTAAAGCCTGAAATTATGAAGCAAGAGCAATAATTTTTGCATTTTCACTAAAGTCTGTTTCATTTGGTTTCATATATATTACCAACTTCAGAAAATAAATGGTCACTATATATTACAGGAACTGAAGGATATTTTCTTGCTAAATTTACAAATATTTGGAAATTTTGCCGCATTTTTTTCTTCCACTAATTAAGTGGACACTACATCATAGTGTTAGAAGTTCCGTATGAAATTAGGAATTTACTTATAATAATTTTAATTTTATCCACTGAGTTTTCTTTTGTGTTTGTCATTGTCATGTTGTATAATGACTATTCTCTTATTTCTGCAAAGCAATCCAAAAATGCAAAGTGTTTTTCGTTTCGTATTAATCTTTAATTTTTTCATTTAAAATTTGGGGAAAATTTTATTAACAATCAAAAGTAAAATTTTTTTAGAAAGTGAGTGTTCAACTGCCGAATATTTGTTATTCTGCCTGAAAATTGGCTAATTGGCCAAATCACTATTTGTTATTTTACTAATGAAAACCATTTACTTCTAGCATTTATTGGATGACATTATATCTTCATGAAATAAAAAAACTATTGTATTCAAACAACAGACACCAGTTCTTATTAACGGTAGTCTAAGATTGGAACTCGTCTGTTTAATTTCGGTTGAAGGAAAAGCCAAGAAGCTTTTTTGAAAATTTTTTATTTGTAATTTGATAAATACAGTCGGACTTCTATTTAACGAACCTCTATTTTGCGAACTTTTTCTTCGAACCAAGAACATCTTGAGAATTTCTTCGTAAAATAACCTCCAAATAGCGAAGTGCATTCATTCGCTATTTAACGAAATTTTTCTTGTGATCCAATATTTTTTTTTCTCCCTATTCCTTAAAATATTCTTTCTTTTAACACATTTTATGGTGATCAATGACCTTGAAGCTGGAAAATGCCAAAGCGAAAGTGCTTGAGCATCAAAGAAAAAAGTTTAATTCTTCTTGAGGTGGATAAAGGCGTGAAAAAAAAGGATATTGCTTTAAAATTTGGCATTCCTCCAAACAGCTTATCAATCATAATAAAAGAAATCGTGATAAGATACAAAATTATGATTCATCGAATTCTTGTTCAAAACGTTTAAAAGCATGTGTCTATGAAGATGAGGATGAGGCAGTTTTGAAGTGGACTGTGAAAAATAAAAACAGTACAACAATGAATTGCGACGAAGATGGAAATGATCATGATGCAGAAATCAACAAATCTTCGTATGATGAAATGCTAAAATTCATTAATTTTCATATAAAATTATTTTTTTAATTGAAAATACAGTGTATTCCCGGACAATGATTTGTTCTATTCATGTTTTCCTTGCAGATTTCTTTTTGATGGGTAAAATATATAAAACAAATATATTAATTTAAAAAATAAAGGTGTGATTAATTACTTTTTTAATAATATTTAGTGTTTATGAATTTAAAATCTGTTTGTGTAGTTAAGTATTTTAAAAGGTGAATCTCTATTTAACGAATTTTCCATATAACGAATTTTTTTTCGGGATTTATAGGCTTCGTTAAATAGAGGTCCGACTGTATATGTACAAATTTAGCATGCTTGACACTATTTTTCCATCACAATTTTTTCAATAATAACTTACAACAGTCCAGCAACAACCAGCTTCATCAGTTTTCATTTTTTTTTTCAGACAAACTGTTAACATAACTCAAGACTCAAGGTATAAGAATGAAAATATCAGTCAAGAAAAAGTAAGTTACTTCTTACCGTGGAAGCATATTCAGTGCTAGATTTATATTAAGTAACATTTATTTCTTTTATAGTTTTATGAAATTAGTTTATAAAAAAATTCTATTTCTTGCCTTTTAATAATACACATGTTAATAAACTCAGTTATGAAGTATTTGCATATTCAGGACATTAAATGCTACTTTCCTTCTAATAAAATAATCTAAATTAACCTTTATATATAGACGTAATACAAATGACAACTTGCACAATGAAGCTGAATTTTCAACCGAGCATCTTATTTAGCAGGTATCTTGCATTTTTAAGACTCATTTCTAGACCTTGAAAGTCATTAATCCCTTCGGGACGAGCGCCGCATATGTGCATTTCAGCTTGACTCATCTCAGGGCTGAGATCCGCGTCCTTGCGTTACGGAGAAATTGCTGCTGTGGGCCGAGAGCGTATGCGTTTGGCTTTTGGAACAAAATGTTTTCTATCGGTTGGCGTTACTATTCCATGTTTCTTTCAAAAGATTGGCTCGCCCCGTACATTAGTATTTCTCTCTCCGAGGTCAGATTGTAGTCGGCCACCTGTCTGTGAATCATTCTATCAAAATTATTTGATTTTTGAGAGTATAAACAGAAACATGCTGGCAAGTGTCAATAGAAGCATGTGTTAAAAAGCTCTTTAACTCATTTTGGAGTGATTGGTTTATAGTTTCTCCTCTCACTTGGCTTGGGATTTTAATTCTGTCAAGGGTTTTTATGCCTCTCTGTTTTATTTTTGCAGTTATTGCTAAAAGTACGCGTTAAATTTCCGAGAAGGAAATATGTAAATTTTTAAATGACAAATCTATGGATTTTTCCGACGATAGTGATAAAGCAATAAATTATTAGAGTTCTTTAGATAGTTATGAATCTTCAAATTCTGAATTAGAAGAGGATAGTACTAATGTATCGATTCCAATTCCGTCATGTCAGTGGAGTCCTAAAATAGAAGATTTTTCAGAAGGCTTTGAAGACTTAATTATTACAATTTTCTTGAAGTATTTCTTAATATTGAATGTAAATATTTTTTTCCTATATTTTCGAATTTTGCATCAATAATCTAGTGTTTATTTAGGTACTTTCAATTATAGGGAAATACACTATATTTTTATTTTTTATTATTAAAAATCAAGTATTTTAATTAAACCTTTTTTATGATTTAGAATATATTGTTTACAGCATATTTAAAAATGGTTTCATTTCTATGTAAAGGACACTTTTTATGCATTAATATGCAACATGTACTTTTGACGAAATTTAATGCGAGTTAGGCTTAGCGGGAGAAAATGCTTCGGCTGGTGGGCATAGAATGCGCTTTCCAGCTCCTGGCCGGTGAGCACGTTTCCTTCAGCGAGCGACCATCCCGAAGGGGTTTAAAGAGGGGGAAAAGCCTGCAAGATTTATAATAAGATGTGAAACAATTTTTCACATAATATAAATGAAAAATTACCTAATGTTTAGCTTAATTATTTCCCAAAACTTATTTAATTAAATTTGGCTATTATTTATTGGCACTGTATCGTATATATTTTGCTAAACTTACAGTGTTTATTGAGCAGAAATAACTTGGTTAAAACCTCGCAAATTGCACATAAATTTCATGTATGTAGTTTAGAAATGATACAATAAGGTGATTATCAAAATATTAATAACTTCCAAATTGGTATTTGGTTATATTATAATATCCATGGTATATTTTTAAAAATAATCATCTTAATTTATTAACTTAGACATCAAAACTGCTTTCACTTAGATTCGCTTTTGCATTTTACTGACTGGAAACATTTTCTCTTTTCCTGATTGTCTTTTTATGTTTCATTTCTTTTGGTGAATATAATTATAAATGCTGTATGCATGTTTTGGATAATTCTCAAAGTAAATAGAATAGATAAGAGTATAAAAATTCAAGTCATTTTTACATTTTTAGTGTTTAAGCATGGTTCAATTGCTTTCACCTTTAAAATGTTCATATACATATATGTTTGACCTATTCTGCCAAGCAAAAGAGGGTGTAGAAGAGACCATGGGGATCATAAGACACTACAGCAGCCCTGATCCATCTCTAACCATTTGCAAGTTATGGCGGATAAAATGATTTTGCTAAAAATTGTGGGGAAAAAAACCAAATTTAGGAAGTTTTTGTCAGATCTACATTCAAAAAGTACATATTCTTAGAGAGCAGTTAACATCCTTTAAGATGACACCATTTTCAGCAAAATACCTGGATTTAAAGCTGAGTTACAAGCGCCGAAGCATTGGCGAAATGCAAAATTGAATTGTCGCCAAAATCTTGAATATTTAATACCGCAAACACCGTTCAAGCTCTGTCAAATTTACCAAAAACTTCTCCATTCTATCAGCTTTCGAGTGAGCTTACCATAAATTATATTGGTGTTTTATTTCAGAAGGAATTTAGTCTTTCATTGGCAATACATCACTGAAGTCGGTGTTCGTCGAAATAGACATGCGACAAAAAGTCGCCAAGCGAAACGATTGTGGATAAATGGAATGTATGCAAATTCACCAGTATGAATTCTTTCTTATATGCAAATAGGTTGGAACACATCTGCTTATCCAACGGTCACGATTTTTAGCAAAATCATTTTATCTGCCATAACTTGCAAACGGTTAGAGATGGGTCAGTGTTGCTATAGTGTTTTATGATCCCCATGGGCTCTTCTATCACCCTATTTCGTTTGGCAGAATAGGTCAAACTCGTCCTGTATATATATTCTTAGTGACTCTGAAGTATTTTAATGTTAATTCCTTTTCATGATTTAGTTCTAAAACTTGCATTATTACAAATTAGTTCCAGTAAAATGGTTAAAATTATTCCTATTTGATTTTCTTTGATCTGTGCAAAATCATAAAATTACGAGAAGAATTCTTAAAATGAATCCAAGACAATGTTTTGAAAATAAATTCACTTAGTGTCTACAAACTTTTTATGGTAATAACTAGGGATGTGATGAATATTTGGTCAGTATCGGTATTCAGTCTGGCTGAATATGAACAGATATTTGGCAGAATAAATTAAGGAAGATAATTTTTTTTAGCTATGTCACGCTACAAGGATGGATCCAAAAAAGTTTACAAGGGTAATAAATTTATTAATATTAAACAGAAAATACAAAAGGGAATTAAGAGGCTTACTTGCCGATCACTTTTCCACATAAAAACCAAATCTGTTTAGGAATTTATCTGAATGCAGGACCAACTTGTTTAACCCGGTTTGGCAGAAATCACTTCCTGTCCATAGAGCCAGTTCTTGACAACTGTTTTTACATCACTCTGAAGAAAACCTCGTTCTAGATAAGTGTTTCTTCAATTTCGGAAAAGGAAAATAATCATTGGGCCATCGTGAAGTTATCCGACACAAACACCCTGGCATGTTCAATGATGGTTTCGTCCTCCTGCATGACAATACCCATACTGCTTGCAAAACTCAAAAATTGCTGCGAAAGTTCAAATGGGAAGTCTGGAGCCAACCCACCCCCTACAGCACTTATCTGGAACAAGGTTCTCTTCAGAGAGTGATGTGAAAACAGTTGTCGAAAACTGGCTCAATGGACAGGTCATGATTTCTACCAAGCCGGGTTAAACGAGTTGGTCCTGCATTCAAATAAAGGTCTAAATAGATTTTGTGATTATGTGGAAAAGTGATCAACAAGTATGCCTCTTAATTCCCTTTTGTATTTTCTGTTTAATGTTAATAAATAAATTTCTATTACTTTTGTAAACTTTTTTTTTGTGGTCTATCCTCGTATTAATAGTAATATCACAATGTAATATTAAATGCTGTACTATAAACAGTATATTCCATAGAGTAAAGAAAATGTAAAAGGAAAAAAACTATTAATTTAGAATGACAAGGAACTAGTAACAGTTCCTTAATAGCCTACATTTTTATTTTCTATTGAATACCATGTGAATATCCATTCAGTCCATTCTCAAGATTCCTTGTTCATGTGTTCATAAACATATAGATAAGCATTCTGCTATGTAGATAGAATGATAAACTTAAAACTTTTTTTTTTAATCCTCTGTAGTTATTTTTGAACTCCAGAGGATTATTATTATCCAGCAATTCTGGATTTATTTTGATTTGATATATATAAATTTTATACAAAAAAAGTTTTTTGAAATGGAAAGAAAAATTTCACATGTTTTATTTGAGGGCCAACACTTTGTAATGTACTATATTGTCTTCCACATGCAACTATTTGAATGGTTTTTATTCATTAAATTTCAGGTACCTTTAAATTATCAGGGATGAGATTCTTCCGCTTTTTCGCGAACTTCCGCTTTTTTGGTATTTTGAAGATATTCCTTTTTTTTTTTTTTTCCCCTCTCTCTCTCAAAATTCCGGGGGGTTTTTTTCCCCTCAAAAATTTGCTTTTTCTTCCGAAAATTCCGCTTTCACACAAAGAGAAGAAACCTTCCTATCTTCCGTTTTCGAAAGAAAAGTCTGGGAAAATATGCTTGACCGTGCGGCTTAACTCCACCGGCTAGGAAACTAGCTGATTCATCTTCTACTGACGAATCAATATTATATCGGCAAGCTCTATAAGGATGAACATTCAGTGCCGTTCAAAGTATTAAGTACCATCTTTTTGCAGAAAACAAAACCTCTGTGGCATATTGCAAAAAAAAAAGATTTTTTTTGCATGAACATGTAGGAAAAAAAAATTAGTTGGAAACTTAAGGTCATCTTGTAGGGTGTACCAAGATGAAGAAATAAAAAAAATGGAACAAAAACAAATAAACTACATAAAAAAAGAAACTCCTGTCAAAAGAGGCAGCTAAAAAGCTGTGTGCAAATGCAACAAAAAGCAGAGAATAAGACATAAATAAAAACAAAACATGATTTACCTAGGCATTCTAGAGATAGTGTAGTCCCGACAACTATGCCAGTAATTAAACAGAGAGATACTAATGAATGCTGTGCAAAAGCTTTAGCCTTTATTGAAAATAAACTTGCAGAGGATGCAAACACATCCTTTAAAGAAGAAAAATCTGTCAAAGATAGGAGGCCTCCAAAACAAGGGGTGAAGCGTGTTAATGGAGATCTGTTACCAACAAAAGCCACACAAATAAAAAAACAAAAGAAAACCACTTCTTTAACAATTAAGGAAATGTTTCAAAGGGTTTTAATTAACAATAATGCTAAATGAATCTGTCATTGTAACTGTATAATTTTTCAACCCCTCTCACTTTTTTATAAGGTGCAAAATCATTGTGCTGTTACTTTTGCAAAAACTTATAAAAATAAAAGAAATAAAACAGAATTTAGTATATGATACATTATTATAATTTATAAAGAGCTAATACACAATTGCATGAAGCAAAAGAAATTATTTGTCCTTATTTTTATTTATTTTTTGAGCTAACTTTTATCAAAAGGCTATTAAATATAATTCTTCTCGGACTTCTGTTGGGTGTATGTTGAATCTCAGTGATGTACCGGTGGTAAATATGTTTTAATGTCTAATTTTGTATTTTCTGATGCACCTGATGATGTGTTAAACCTGTTTGTTAACTTTTAATGTGAATGATTTAATAATAATTTAATATTCTTTTTCTTATTTATACATACTGAATTATAAATAATTAAGTTATTAATTATTATAGTGTAATATTTTCATCATATTGCATGTTCTGACGTTTTACTTCTTAAAACATCTTTCGTGTATAAATTATGGTACAAATGTTTTGCTCGCGTATGATTTCAGTCTTTTTGCCAATCTCATCCCTGAATTATAAAACATTGTTAGTTCCTGATTTGTGGCCAAGATTAGTTTAAAAATATATGAAAGTAAGAAATTCTTTGTGTATTATTAAAATGTTCCTGACATTTCCCTTATTTACAGCACATCAGTTATCTGAGATCCCAGGCATCTGCTCTCATTACTTTCGCTGGTATGATTCCGTATCGTATGCCTGGTGACACCAATGCCAGACTTGTACAGATAGAAGTACTGATGATTTAAAGTGTAAAGTTTTTATTGTAATAAATATTTTTGTAATGTTTTATCAGTCATTTTGTTTCTGAATAAATAATGTATAGTCATAAATATTAGTCATTCAGTAAAAAAAATCATTTGTGTTATTATATTACCTGAAAACAGCAATGAATCCGAACAACTGGTTTGAGACATCTTTAACATGTGAATAGATTGAATTTATACAAATGGACCTTTATTTAGTATTTTGCAGTCTATTATTATCTGTCCTTGTGAGAAAATGATAAATTATGTACAATTCTTTACAATTAACAAATTTTAGGGGCAGCTGTTAAAATAGGAATTGTAATAAGCAAATCTTACTTGTAATACTCGTGTGATGAAGATGTGGCATGTATACTACATTAAAAAGATATGTTAGAATACAACATAGATTTTAGCAAAGAGGACCATTCCTTCTCACTCAGTATAAATTTATATAATTAGACATTAAAAATTCAAAATGCATATATAGAACAGAGAAAAGCTAATACTAATTAGCATCTTGTCTGCAAATTTTCAATTCTGAGAAATGAATGCCTTTTCAATCCTTTTACATGTATTTTATGCATATCTGAAAAGAATGAGAGCTGTAGTAGATGATGGCTTGTTTTGGAGATTTGAAAGTTAACAAGTTGTAATTGGGTTTCAAACATTATTACCTGTGTATGTAAAAGTGCAGTTCAAATTGAATAAAATGTTGTGTGGTGGAAATAATGATCATGGAAACACTGACTTCTGAACTCATTAAAGCTCACTTTGATGCATAAGGCCATTAAATTGTATTTAATGAGTTTATATTACAAAATTTTCATTTTTAGAAACCAATTCAGTGGTTTGTATCAAGATATTAATTTTTAAATAAGATGTAGGAGATACATGATTGGATAACATTTATCCTTGCAATAAAAAAAAAAGTTAAATGCATCTACTCTATCTATAAACAATGGTATATTTTATTTAATATCAATCTTGGGAAAATTGCTGGGAAGAACTAAATAAATAGCCAGATAATGGAATAGCAAAAATAGAATTCAGTTTGCAAAACAGTGAACAGATTATGAAAACAAATTTTATTCTCAAGTTTATAAACCTTTTATAGAAAATAAATTATATGTACAAATTTTTATAAACAAAACAATTAATGAAAATAAAAACTGGGCATAGTGTTAGCCATTTTTAGAGCAATTTATTGACAAATCTGGTGTGCGTCCTTCTTTTGCCTGAAAGATAAAGATTACACCATTCTTAATAATATTCTGGAAATACAAACCCTTGATTTAATGGACAGAATTTGATTTAAATAGCAAATGTAGTTAGAAGAAAGAAGGGGAAAAAAAGTATCAAGCTTCAGTTCCTAATGCACATAGTTGCAAGAAGTTTGTTTTAATATAGTATGTGCTTTAAACAGTATTAATATTTTATGTTTACTTAATGCAATACAATTTCAATTATGATAACCTATTTTAAATATTGTTCATAACAAAATTCACAATATTTAGGCACCTTTTTGCTCATGGACAAAACTTTTTTTAAAACCATATATTTTTTTTTAAAAATGCATTTATGTCTCATAATTTCTACATAAACAAAATTGCAACAAATTTTTTTAAATAAGTATTAATATTTACAACACAAAAAAAATTGCAAGCAAAAATTGTAATAAGAAGATTAAGATCACCAACATTCCTTTAACTGCTTAAGGCTTTATCCTGAGTTAACTCGTCCTAAATACTGCAGGTTACAAAATAACTCGGTCCTCAAGTGGTTAAACACATTAGTAGTCAACTATAAATAATTCACATGATTTCTGAATATTATCTAACATTCTTACTTCTGACTATAAAAATCACTCTGACATTTCTTTAAATGTTGTAGGTGACTCGTCTCTTCCCCCTCCCCTTTCTCATACATATGTAGATAACCAACTTTAACCCCTTAACTACGCCTCACTCAACCGATGCGTTAACTGCCACCGGCGTATATATACGCCTTTCCGAAGTACGATCCTTTGCATTGCGCTGCTATAAAGAAAACTGCTCCCACAGCCTTGGAATGCCATAAAATGACCTTGACAATGTTTGAAACTGATTTTCTTATTTCAGAGAAGAAGGGTAAAGTATTGGTAAAGGGGATGTTTCTGAAACTGAAAGTCATAGCTGTGCAGTTTTTGTTTCTGTTTGAGTAGGTCGTGCTTTTTTTATTCTTCTTTTGCTTCCGTTTTCGTTTATTCTGCGAAATAGAAGATCTTTTTACGAAAATGTCTGATGGTGATGAGAGTGATTTAGATGACTATTTTCCGTCATCTTCAGGATCAGAAACGTCGGAATATGATGCTTGTGCTGGGGATGGTTGGAGGGGGAGGGATATGAAAGTATGGGGCACTAAAAAAGGATTAATCTAAGGGTATCAAAGGGGGGATAAAGAGATTCAGAACCATTTGCCTGGGATATGCCCATGTCTCGAATATGGGAGAGAGATGCAACGGTAAGGACAACAAAAAAGTTGTACCATGTAGGATCAAATGGCATTGGGGAGCGAATTGTGCAAGATTTTGTCAGCAGTTAAGGGGTTAAATATTGTAATTTATTGTAATGCTGTTATTTTTTTATCCTACAAAATTTTACATACAATATCACTGAAATTATAAAGAAGATCAATAATGAATCACAGTTTTTATGTAATATTGTCAAAATAAAGAAGCATCAATAACATATTAAAAATTTAGTTTCAGATCAAATAAGTTTCTTATACTCAAAATTCAATGTACAAAGCTCAATTTACAGCATTTAAAAATTATTAAAAACAAATCTAAATTAGATTCATTAATCCACTTACTGCTTTATAGTCGAGAAACATTTCCTTGAATGAAATGAAATCAGTAAAGCTGACCAATATATCAAATACATCACCATCTAATTCTGTCTGTTTGTTTCTAAAAATGAAATACTGAGTTATGAAATCTATAGTAAACATTCAGAACTATTCCAGAACGTAACTTGCATAGCAAACATAAGCTTCTAATGCATAAGTCTTCTTTTAACTTTCAAATAGTTTTCACAATAATTTACATTTACAGGAATAAATCTGAATTAAATTATTTTGAGATGTCAAAGAAATTGTCCATATGCACAAAGACACTCATAATTGCAATTTTAAATTAGAAAAATTTCTCCAAAAGTTTCTTTAATTTATTAAATGAAAAAGTTCAAAAAATATAATGCAAGAAAAAAATTACTGCAAATTATTATTAAAAGTTATAAATTTAATATATGGCTGTATGTGATTTAATTAATTTTATATTTATAATTAATTCACTTATAATAATTAAAAATATTTTTTAATTTGATGTATGTTTAATGTGATTAAGTTTTAACATTTACTTTTAGTTACTAATGATTTGGTGCTGTTGCTGATCTTTTGTTAGTAGCAAATGTCTGATGACTAAAACAGATTGCGTCTTACTGACCTTATTTATGGATAACTAATTATGATTGCTTACATAAAAGAAAAAAAAATAATCAAAGATGAAATCAACAATAATACAATTACTTTAAACATTTTTTAACCCATCCTTTTTTATATGCAATTAGAAGATATTGAATTTTTTGATAATTTTTAATAATAATTAGCCTAAATTGTCTTAAACGTTATAATTTTTTTAACTTACTTCACTTTAAATAAATGAAACAATTTCAAGAAAAATTTCTTAGATACTTACGCAATATCTTTAAGAAATTCTTTCATTGAGAATCCCGGTATTCGCTTAAGTAAGGATGCTTCAATGTGCTTTTCAATCAGTTCAGTCTAAAAACATTCGATTAATATAAAATCAACATATAGTGCAGTAGAACTGTCAGGGTAAAAAAAAGTGGGGTTGCTATGCAAAAAGTTGGGTAGTTTTGATTTTTTCTTATGCTATTAGTATTGGTCCTATACTATAAATCCAAGTTTTTGATATTGGAGCAGAACCATACCCCATCTCATGTTGAAAAAATATCAACTTTTTTCTATACTTATAAAACTAATTGTTCAGCAGATATTTAAAAAAAAAAATAATTAATTTTAGATTTAAACTGAAATAACTTTGTTACTATTTGAGCCCAAATCCAGCTCTATAGCTTAAAAAGTGACTGAGATGCAGGCTTTCAAATAATCACTACTTTCTCAAAAAGTTACAAAAATTGGATGATTTTTGTCAGTTTTTGTTGAATATCCCACAAAATAAGATGTTTAGAGGAAACCTCATATGGTACAATTTTAAAAGCGAGTAAATTTGCCATATATAAAGCATAACAGGCCGTTTATACAGCCAATATTCCATGATACACAGTTGTTCAAGGAAAGGGTTTAAAAAATTATCTATGCAAATGTAATTGTCGTACATTTATTTTAAAACTGACGTGTATTATCCTTATCAAGTTTATTATCTGATGTATATGAACTTTTAATTTTCACATAAAAAATAAAAACAGTCCAAAAAATAAATTGATTTTTTATCACAAATGTTAAAATTTGTTCAGTAGTTGGTAATTTATTTGGTTTATGTCTAACAATAGTTTTAAATTTTATTTAAGATACTCATTTGTTTGAGATCAACATTGTGTTCATTGTTGCCTGTCCACTCAATGACTGAAATTGTATTCAAAAGATGCTGCTTCTGGGAATTTAATTAAAATATTCCCACTTTGGTCAGTTATCAGTACAGTACACTTGATTACCAGCACTTCTCCCCACCCCCTTTTTTACAACTATAAATTACGTTATTAAAAGAATTCACTGAAAACTATAAAAACATTTTTTGTATAATATATTTTATTTTTTGTTGCTGTTGCTAAGTTTTAGAATTTATATCATTCAAAAATTGATTCTGATGATTCCTCATCAGAACCACAAAACATCTCCCTCTTTTCTGTAATTGATGGATTGCATTTTTTTTTAGACATTTGTGATTATTTGAAAGCCTGTATCTCAGTCACTTTTAAAGCTACAGAGCTGGATTTGGGCTCAAATTGTAACACACTTATTCTAGTTTAAATTTAAAATTATTTTTTTTTCCTGTGAAAACAACTGTTTAGGAGATATTTTGAAAAAGCATAGAAAAGGTTAAAGATTTTGATGTTTTTCAAGATCAAAAACTGGGATTTTAGAGTACAGGCCCAATATATAAAAAAATTTACAACTACCTGACCTTTTGCATACCAAAATGAACCATTTTAGTGGTATATATAGTGCTTAAAATCAATTTTTTAAAGTTTGGAATTAAGAGAACTATATTCTATGCAGATCTTGTAGGGGCAAAAGATAATGCATACTTACATATGCATTAAATACATTTATATATTCAAGTTTGTTTTCTTCACATTCTTCAAATTTTTCATAATGCTTTTCCATAAAATTGTGTTGCAGCTTTGAAAAACTTGGATCTAAATTAAAGAATATTTATCAGAATGAATATGAATCATAAATAATGAAAAATATCTTTAAATATTTTTTTAATATTAAGTCATGTAAGTAATTAGTAATACTAAATACTTTTTTCAGAATCTAAAAATAAAATATTTTGATGCAAATGCCTTCACTTTAATGTATACCTTTATATTTATGACAAATGTATACTTTGAGTTTTGCACAATTTTTATTTATATGAATAAATACAAACTATGTATTATATTTATTTATATAAATAAATTCAGAAAGCAAACTAAACAGTAAAACTTTACAAAAATAATAGACTATATGGCAAGCAAATAAAATGTAGTGCAAGAGGTATTATCTCTACTAATAATAAAGGAGAATGTGTGTTGGCGCTCTACAGGGCAGACCGCTGGACTTAGAGGTAGGAAATTTGGCACAAACATACTTTGGAGGGTGGGGATGTTCACCTCGGAGCCCTTTTCTTTTTTAAAAAAATTTAATTAATTAAAAATTAAGCAAAATTATGGTGTTTTCCTTTAAGAACTTCCCAAAATATTACAGCACAAAATTACTTTTCTGTCTGAAAGTTCAAAAATTTATCTTTTTAATGATATCAATTCAGCTTCCATACTATTTTTTCTCTTAATTTTAATAAATTTTTAAATGTATTACTAGGCATAATTTACAACAATACTTCTCATTGTTGCAATGAAATGTAAATCGTTTTAATTGTTTAAACAAATATTTAATTGTGAGTTTCTCTTACATTGTTGAAAGCTAAGATAAATATCCTAATATATTTTACTTTCTTTTATTTCATCAAGTTTTCGATGAAATCTTTAAGCAAATTCCTCTAAGAGAAGTTTATTAGGAAATATATCCAGTAAGCTGAATGATCATGGTTTCTACGTTTTGATTCTTTTTATCAGTATGTCTAAATGCAGCTAATATACTGCTGGGCATAAAATGTGCTGCACCATTTTAATGTTGAGATTAAATGCATATTTTGTCTGCGGAATAAGAAAGTGAAGTTGGTGCCGACAACTTGCAATTAGGCGTTAGATAACACGGATAGTTACTTGACTCTTTCAGGGATGTTCATGTAGAGAACAAACATAACAGGTTCAATGCTACTAAAAGAACATGCGCTAAATGTCTATTACAATTTGAAGTTTAAAATTTCTTTGTTAAGGGAATCATGAATATCAAATTATGCATTCAATTAAAATTAAATTCCCGGTGAACAAGTTGGTCGCCGAAGGCGGCTAGTACCAAATAAATATGTACAATTTCAATAAAGTGAAAAATATAAGGTATTTTACAGCTCTTATTGACAAATTTAGCACATTTAAAATGTCTTGTAACAGCATAATATTGTATCGGTACAAGAATTATTTTTGTTTAAAAACATTAAAAAAAAGTTTATCTATCATATTTAATTCTTTTCTTATTACATTGGCATTTTTTGTTATTTTAGGTAAAGAAATTTTCAATTTAATTATATCAAGGCTTAAATGAAGTGTTTATTTCATTTAGCAATTTTCATAATATGATTTAAAATACAGTCGGACTTCTATTTAACGAACCCCTATTTTGCGAACTTTTTCTTGGAGCCAAGAACATTTTGCGAATTTCTTCGTAAATAAACCTCCAAATAGCGAAGTGCATTCTCTATTTAACGAACTTTTTCTTGTGATCCAATATATTTTTTTTTTCTTCCTATTCCTCAAAATATTGCTAAACATTTCAAACTTATTCTTTCTTTTAACACATTTTATGGTGATCAATGACCTTGAAGCTGGAAAATGTCAAAGCGAAAGTGCTTGAGCATCAAAGAAAAAAATTTAATTCTTCATGAGGTGAATAAAGGCGTGAAAAAAAAAGGATATTGCTTTAAAATTTGGTATTCCTCCAAACAGCTTATCAACCATAATAAAAAAAATCGTGATAAGATACAAAATTATGATTCATCGAATTCTTGTTCAAACCGTTTAAAAGCATGTGTCTATGAAGATGTGGATGAGGCAGTTTTGAAGTGGACAGTGTGAAAAATAAAAACAGTACAGCAATAAATTGTAATGAAGACGAAGATGAAGATGGAAATGATCATGATGCAGAAATCAACAAACCTTCGTATGATAAAATGCTAAAATCCATTAATTTTAATATAAAATTTTTTAAAATTGAAAATACAGTGTATTCCCGGACAATGTTTTGTTTTATTCTTGTTTTCCTTGCAGATTTCTTTTTGATGGGCAAGATACATAACAAATAGATATTAATTTACAAAATAAAGGTGTGAGTAATTACTTTTTTTAATAATATTTAGTGTTTATGAATTTAAAATATGTTTTGTGTAGTTTAAAGTATTTTAAAAGGTGAATCTCTATTTAACGAATTTTCCATATAACGAACTTTTTTTCGGGATTTAGTGACTTCGTTAAATAGAGGTCCGACTGTAGTACGCGCACATACATTTTTAATAACAGTCTTGGAAAAAGAGATAAAAAGAATTTTTTTTGTATTGTGGATTAGAAAATATTCAAAGAAACTATTTCAGGTTGAATTTTTTTTTCAAAGATTTTTGTGCATACAGGGCAAATTAGGCACAGTGAAATATTTGCTGTTGCAAAATGCAGTAAGGTAAGACTTGAAAATCAGTTCCATTTCAGGACTCATATCATTTGTAAATCATTTATTTATCATTGACAAATCACAATGCATCAAAAGTTTATGATGTAAATTTAACATGACGATATAGCATTTTGTGTTCACCTTAACCCTACAAAAAAATTCACCATTATCCACATCTATTGTCAAGACAACTATATACGAGTTTAGTACGTTATGTTTATTCCAACAGAAATTTCATTTTTAGGAGTCACTTAGAAACACACTGGTGATATAACTAAAACCATAATCAAAAGCTCAGTTAAATTTAAATTATTACATAAATAGTTTGAAAACTATGAAAATCTATTAATTGAAGAAGTTAATTCTAGAATATATTTATAAAAAGTTATAATATTCAATTCTAAATTTTCAAGAAAAAAAGATGATGATAAGAATGAAAGATGAATACTAAGGAAAAAAATTTTTTTATTTCAAAATAGTTTCTAGTTATCCGATTTCAGAGTAATAAATTCATAAACATAAAAATGCAATTTAAATTGTATATTGTAATTTTATGGAAAAAGTTAATTTTTACAAATAGTCATAGCAAAAATAGTAATGATGAGTAAAAAATTACTATAGAATAATAACAATGAAATAATTCTTACTAACCAATAATTATATCTTCAATGTATCCAATAACTGTATCAAACTGGCAATCGTTGTTGCTAAAATAAAAATAATTTCTCATTATCTGAAATAATTTCATCTATAAAACTATTTTACAATACTAGTAGTGAAAATTTATTAATATAATGAAATTACTAAAGCTGATATTCTTTTGGGTCCATAAAGGATTTCTTGGAATATAAACAATGTTTTCCTAAAGTCATAACTTTTCAGGGATGTTTTAAATATGAAAAAAAAAATCAGGTAAACATCTTTTTTTTATTGAAAATGAATAATTCAAAGCCATATCCTGAACAATGAAAGAATATTTTCTTTATTATGGATTTATTCTTCATTTAATGATTAACAAACAATTCTGTGAAGTCAGTGCTTTGATGCTCTCTTAAGTAGTACTTGAATTCCTTTAAAAATCTAAAAAACTGTAAAATTTTTATGAAAATATTGAACTTTTTTTAAAAAATATATTAAGATTGAAAAAATTACAGATTATTTTTTGATGCACTTGTGCATAAATCTAATTTATAGTATTGCTGGCAGTCTTAGAAAATTAATTATCAAATTTTATTAAGCTTATATTTAAATTAATGATCAGCAAAATATATATGCATGCTACTGAACACATACTTTTTCAGCTTTAGTTGTATTTAAAAGTTAACATTACAACTATAAATTACAAATTAATATCAATACAATTCAAATGGATAATAACATTTCAGAAGGAAAAAATAATTATCAACAACTTTTTCAGCCAGAGGATTGCAGCAAATGTTCTTATTTTACAATTCCCTTAGAACTGATTTCCAATTTAAAGAGTCAGATCTACATTTTTGCTACAATTTTGTAATTTGAGCAATTTTATAATTGCTGCTTTAACATCAGATCATTTCAGAAATCATAAAAACTAATGATTTAGAATTAAATTTAAAAATATCTTGAATACTTAATGTAAGGAAGTTTAAAAAATATAAGGTTTAAGAAGTATAATAAAAATTTTATATATTTAAAATATAAGTTTAAGGAAGTTTTTAAAAATATATGTTTATCTAAAAAAATCTTTACAATTCATAGCTGCAATAAAAAATATATGCATTTTTGTGGAGTGATAATAATATCCCTACCCAAGTCTTCTTTTTGTACATATCCTATTATTACAACCTATTTAGGATTTAAAGAATCAAGCAAATCATTTCAAATTAACTCATGCTGCAATGAAACTCACATTCTTTCCCAATCAAATTTAGAGTTAAATCTAGAAAACTCTCATATATTCTATATCACATCTAGAAACAAATTAACATTAGACTCTTCTCCAATCTGAATATTTTAATTTCAATACAGGAGGACAAAATATAATTTTCAGTTAAAATTTAATATTTTCAAATTTTGCACAAGTTTTGATATCACAAATTTATTTTCTTCTATTTCAAAATGAATAGTTAAACAAACATACAATATACCACATGTAAATTTGGAATTTAAGCAGAAAAAAATCAGTAAATATTGATTATATCTTTTTGTTTGTGTATTCATTTTGAAATGGTTCACTTGGTGGTAATTAAATGTTAAGTATAAATTTTACTGTTGCACAATTGAATGTTATTCATTGTAATAAAATCTTGCAAATTGATTTAAAAGATAATAAGTGTATATATTTAAATTTATTATGTTGATTTTTCTGTTTCATTTGTGGAAAACCAAAGGATCACCAATAAAAAAGTTTCATGAAGCATTAATGTTTAATATTATTAAACAACTAGTAATTATAACAGAACTAACTAAAGAAGAACCAAATTATTCTATAAAAGATATTTTAAAATTCAGGCCTTCTCCTCTCAAATCAACAAAATATATTTGCAGCTTCTTGGAGCGTTTTTGCTTTTGCACATGAAACTTTTTTCCCATCTGTTTTTCTGTTTAATATCTACAAGACAGAAAAGCCATTTAAAAGGAAGATGAAATTTTGAAACATTCTCTTATTTGCATACACCGATTCAATTAATGCTATCATAAAGTCATCAATTAACAAATGTAAATAAATTGTTTTATATTGACCTTATACAAACAATGTCTTCCTCAGCAGTAGCCATTTTTCTCTGTAAAAAAGAATAAAATGTTTTGTCTATAGATACAGAGAAATTACAATCACAGTATGTAAAAGTGTAAAATAAATTCAGTACACAAGAAAAGTTAATATACTGTGGAGAAATAGAACTATTATAAAAATGATACCTTTTAATGGTGAAGATCTTATGTGTGGCAATGCATATTATAATTTGTTACTGCTGACATCAAATACTAGCCTGCAAAGTAGAAAGCTGTTGAATTATTATGAAAAGAAATAATAAAACAGCAGTGGAAGAGTTATACATATTTCAAAGTAAAAATTTCATGAAATATTCAGGTGCAGTTTTCATATATATAAGCAGCTAAAATTCTATATTTTAATGAATTTTTATCCTGGAAAATTTATAACGTATTGAATTGGTTATTAAGTATAATAATGTTACATTATGTTAAAGTCTTTTATCTCTGTGTGCCGTAATTTAGAGCATTTATTAAAATGCTGATACTCGGGTTTGATATTTAAATGGACCAAAAAAGGAGAGGAAATGAAAACTTCAAAAATAAAAATTGAAAATATGTATTCATTTTATTTTTTCATGACTTTGTGTAACTAGAATGTATGACTTATCCTGCTAGCTGAAAATAATAATCCCTTTCAAAAAAAAATGTTTAAAGAAAATTCTATTAGGACTTGCAGGTATATTTATAACAATCAGATTAAATTAACTTCTGCAATAACTAAGATGCTCCGACGTTGGTAATTACATAAAAATAATTTATGAAAGACGCCTAAATATGAGCATTAATTTTCACAAATTATATTCACATTTTTTTTTTTTTTTACATTACTAATATTTAATGTTATGCTTTATAAAAGATATTTTCCATGCTTGTCCCCCTCACACCAAAGGTATCTTTTTTTTTAAAAAATGGAATGGCAGAGCTTAATTAATTCAAAAACATTTACCATTTTCACTGAAATCCGAAGCAGGGCTGAAATCGTCAATTTTTTTTTATACTAGTCACCTTATTTTGAGGATTCGAAGTCAGACTAATCACCTTATTTTGATTTGTTCCGAAATCCTCACTGTTTTGATTATCTATTTAAATGCCGACCCCCTCTTGATTGTATGATTGGTATTGGTTTTTGAGACAAGCAAGTTTTATCTCAAAATTCCATATTAAAAATTTGAAGGAAATTATAAAATATAATCATGATTGTAATGTCAGTAAAAAATTTTCAGTTATCGCAAAGTTTTTTTTATGGCTTTTATTTTCCTAACTTATTTCAATTCTGCAGTTTGTTGTTGGAAACGGTTACTATAGTTACCAAAGCAGTAAGCAAAACAATAATCAATTCATGATCACGTGGTGGAATGTGACGTCACAACACAGCAGAAAACATGCGCAGTTACATCCGTCATGTGATTATGATGTCACGTAAATCCTATTAAAATTAGTCATGCTACCATATATAAAAATTCATTTCAATAAAAAATGCAATTCATATAACTAAATTTATTGTATCATCCAGCAATTTTTGGGTTGTTTAAATTATTATTGAAATTCTAAAACCTTTATTCAAAATTTCCATGATTTTATGGACGTTAAAAAAAAGCATAAAATAATAGCAAGATAAGTTTCAGAACACTTCAACTTCCAAAATTATTTAAATACAAATAAATTAAAATAATATAAAGCAGAAAAAATATTTTTAAAAGTGAAAAATTTAAAAGCAAGGAGTGTAGCCACCAGCGGGAGTGTTTAAACGCAATATGATTCTCATGTTATTACCAGCCGCCTTTGGCGACCATCTGGTTTGCCCGGATTATTGCTTGCGAAAAATTTAAATAAAATCTTGGATGCGCACCTCGGTCTTAATGAACCCTCGCAAAATATTTTTAAATTTCAAGTTTTGCTAAGCATGCAACTTCCCAGATAGCAATTTTAGTTTGCAACAATCTTGCTCTGCAAATCTGCAGCTTGCAACAAATTTGACATGACAAGAGTGCAAGCTTGAAACAAGTTTGCAGCACGTTAACCCTCTTCGGGACGGCCGCTCGCTGAAGGAAACGTGCCCACCGGCCGAAGCATTTTCTCCTGTAAAGCCTAACTCGCATTAAAAGTGCGCGTTGCATAATAATGCATAAAAAGTGTGCTTTACATAGAAATGAAACCATTTTTAAATATGCGGTAAACGATATCATATTCTAAGTCATAAAAAAAGTTTAATTAAAATACTTTTAAATAAATTTTTAATAATAAAAAATAAAAATGTAGTGTATTTCCCCATAATTGAAAGTACCTAAATAAACATTAGATTATTGATGGAAAATTCGAAAATATAGGAAAAATAAATATTTACATTCAATATTAAAAAATACTTCAAGAAAATTGTAATAATTAACTCTTCAAAGCCTTCTGAAAAATCTTCTATTTTAGGACTCCACTGACATGACGGAATTGGAATCGATATATTAGTACTATCCTCTTCTAATTCAGAATTTGAAGATTCATAACTATCTAAAGAACTCTAATAATTTATTGCTTTATCACTATCGTCGGAAAAATCCATAGATTTGTCATTTAAAAATTTACATATTTCCTCCTCGGAAAGTTAACGCGTACTTTTAGCAATAACTGCAAAAATAAAACAGAGAGGCATAAAAACCCTTGACAGAATTAAAATCCCAACCCAAGTGAGAGGAGAAACTATAAACCAATCACTCCAAAATGAGTTAATGAGCTCTTTAACACATGCTTCTATTGACACTTGCCAGCACGTGTTTCGGTTTATACTCTCAAAAATCAAATAATATTAATAGAATGATTCACAGACAGGTGGCCGACTACAATCTGACCTCGGAGAGAGAAATACTAATGTACGGGGCCAATCTTTTGAAAGAAACATGGAATAGTAACACCATCCGATAGAAAACATTTTGTTCCAAAAGCCAAACGCATATGTGCGGCTCTCGGCCCACAGCAGCAATTTCTCCGTAACGCAAGGATGCGGAGCTCGGCCCTGAGATGAGTCAAGCTGAAATGCACATATGCGGCTCTCGTCCCGAAGGGGTTAATGACTTTCAAGGTCTAGAAATGAGTCTTAAAAAGAAAATGCAAGATACCTGCTAAATAAGATGCACGGTTGGGTTGGGAGACGTCACTTTTTCCGCCCGTTAACGACAAGTGCGATTCTCGTACCCGTGTTTCCAACCGGTTGGGGTCGCGCTCGGTCGAAAAAAGGACTCCGATTTCTCGCCAGCTCTGTACCTGGCGTAAACGCTATTCGCTTGCTAGAAGTGTTGTTTCGATATCAGAACTTATCAAATTTCGTTTAAAATGGAGGCTGCTAAGACGTTAATTGTGTTTTGAAAGGGTTTATCGGGATAAATGTAATCCATTTGACCAATCTGAAGAAGAATTTATCAATTACTTTAGATTTTTTAAAAAGTAGTTAAATCTTTTACTACTCCAACAAGATAGTCAATAATGATAGTTGATAATTAGCTAAGATCAATTACATTTAAAGATTTAATTACTTAATATTTTCTTATTAAATTAAATTAGGGTAGCTTTTTAACATTTTTTTAACATTGAGTGTGGAATGACTTTCCTCATTCCTTATATTTCATTACATTTTTTTTATTTGGGTTTTAATTCAAAGAAATTTGTCAATTATTTACAAAATAATTGCAAAATCTGACAATAAAAGAATTTTTCTTGTTCCTTGATAAACATGTAATTTTTTAATGTTGTGAAAACTTGCTAAATTTCATAACTTTTTTTCATGTTTTATTTTCTTATGTAATTGGAAAAATAAACAAATTGTTTGTAATATTAATTTATAAGATCAATTCATGTTAAAATAATTGGCATGGAAAAAAGTTTATTACTTTTCCTCTCTCTAGAAAACTGGTAACATTACATCAATATACTGAATAAAGACTGCAATTTATGTTCTATAAATGTATAATATTATTATAAATGTATATTTTGTAAAAGATAAATGGTTTAACCCCCCTTTAAGAAAGGACTTATGAAAGCAAGAGAGATGCATTATAATGCATCTTATAAGAGCAGAAGTTAATTCTTCCCACCTCTTGCGATCAAAAAAAAAATCCCACTTAAAAGTTGTGGATATTTTTCAAAATAATCCAACATAATTTCGAATTGGGAAGCAAATGTACGCTTCGCCTTAATTCCTTTGGCAACTCAAAACTCGAACTGCATCTGAAACCATAAACAAAAATATCGCATGACTATCGCTTGATTTGCTGCGCGCGCAGCAGAAATACGTCACTTCCTAGCGTAAAGCGAGATGTTCGAAACGACCGAGGTACGAGAATCAGACCCCTTCTTTCGGTCGATAAAAAGCCATTAACGTCCCGCGGTCGAAAGGCGAAACGCTCCCAACCCAACCGGGGTACAAGAATAGACCCATTAAAGAGCTCTTTAACACATGCTTCTATTTACACTCGCCAGAACGTGTTTCTGTTTATATCTCAAAAATCAAATAATTCTAATAGAATGATTCACAGACACATGGCCGACTACAATCTGACCTCGGAGAGAGAAATACTAATGTACGGGACAAATCTTTTGAAAGAAACATGGGATAGTAACGCCATGTGATAAGAAAACATTTTGTTTCAAAAGCCAAACGCATATGTGCAACTCTCGGCCACAACAGCACTTTCGCCGTAACGCAAGGACGCGGCTCTCGGTCCTGAGATGAGTCAAGCTGAAGCGCACATATGCGGCGCTCGTCCCGAAGGGGTTAGCGTCAGCTTCGAAGTCGCCACGCTTCAAATTTGCCACGCCAAACTCGTTGCAAACTATAGCAAAAACAGAGCACGAACAGAACCTCGGATTAGAACTCGCGACCTACCGCTTCTAAATCTGACACTCTAACCACTCGGCCAGATAAACTCTGAGAGTAGAAGATAGATTTCGCTAATACATCGTTTGATTCGTATGCGATTTTTTTAAAACTGTTTTCTTGATTTCATTAATTTTTTAAATTTGGAGTTGAGAATATGATTTGAAGTCAAAGAGAGAGAGCGATTTTCGCTAATAACTACGTTCTGCTAGTATAATAAATTATGAAATTAGAATTCAAAAGTAATTAGTTTAAAATGGGACAAAATGTGTAAGTTATTATTTTTCAACAAACATCGACTGTTTTTTAGGTTTAATTTTGTTTATAAACATTAAAATTTCAACATTAAGAAAAAGGCGATTCAAAGTTTTCTTCAAAGTGCGAGTTCTAGTACAAAGATGGAAAATGTTTCAAATGTTTTTATATAAAAAAGTTAGTTTTTTCACAAATTATCATTGATTTATTGAATTAATAAAAAGAAGGAAGGTCTAGGAGATGCTAATAAAAATCGGATGTTTTTTAAAACAGAGAAAGATCTTTCTCTGTTCTAGTGCTATCATCTTTGCAGCAAATGTGTTTTGCAATCGTGCTGTGAACTTGTCATGACAAATTCGCAGCAAACTTGCATTGCAAGGACGGGGTGGCGCTAGATATCTATTTTCTCCGGGGCAAACTCGTGGCAATCTTGTTTTGCAAGCGAGGGTTGCGATTCTGCCTACAACATCGATGCGTCAAATTTGCCTTGACAAAATAATATCAAGTAAAAATCAAACTTGCTGCAAACGTACGTGCTATCTGGGTTACCTCTGCCTTACCTCCGTTCTGTTCATTGTGCTACGACCCTGCCACTTCTGTCTGTCTTATTAGAGGTAAATCTGCAAACAAAAGAAACCATAAGCAAAAACAGCCAAATCTTCATATCTTGGTTATCAACAACGGAAGAAAACTCAAGATAAAATATTTGTAGCAACAATGAAAATTATTTGAATTTCATTATAATGAAGGGTAATGTTGTAAAATATACCAAAAGATATTTTTTTAATTAATTAAAATTCGAGAAAAAATTGTACGGCAACTACATTGGTATCATTTAAAAGATTCTTTTAAATCAATTTTTTCTTTAATTTTATAATTTTTTAAAAAAATTTTTGATAAAATAAATTTTATTATTTTAAGACAATAAGTATTTAACAGCTTTTGCTATAATAAGCACATAGATAGAAATTTTTAAAAATTATTAAAAAGCAGTAAATTTCGTCACTTTTTACGATTTTAAAGGCCCAATGTACGAATGGAAGATATCAATCAATTTCCTTACAGTCATTTCCTCGTTTTATTTCTCACCCATTTGCAATTTTTTCGCTGTATAGTAACATGAAAAAAAAAAAAAAAAAATGACGGGAGGCTGTCTTTTGAAACAGCCGCTGATGTCAAAGGAGTAAGTCTACTTTACTCGCGTCTATTTTGTTTCTTGTAAGTTTTTAAGTTTAAGTAAGTTTTTTTGTGACTTCTGTTGTTACCCTTTATCTCTAAAATATTTAACACATGTGTTACCGAGATATAGAGTATCTCCCGTATCAAGTTTTGTGGCATTTTGGTGTGTGAATCAATTTCCTGCCTGAGACCCCAAAGGGAGGAACATAGTGCTACGTTAAAAATTTTGGCTTTTTTCAGCCCAATAACCTACTGAGCGTGTCATCTCGCTGGCCTAATAGATAGCAATCACCATACAACATTAAGAGAGAGATTATTTTGTTTATTTGTAAAGAAAAGTTCCGGGAAACCGATTTTTCCCCGCTGATTAATTTCGCGATGACGGCAAGAAAAAAGATAAAACCCTTTGCTTCTTCGTCCTTACTTGAACACTACTAAAATAACTTACTAGCACAACATAATTCTTTGAATAATTTCTTGCAATTTAAAAATACTTGGATAATTTTTAAGAATTTGAGAGAGAAAATAACAATAGCATTTTCTTTCTGGCTTTAAAAGTATGAAACATTTGCCATCACGTCGCCAGGGATATCAGTATACCCCTATTTGAGTTTTCGTTGTTACTTTCTCGTAACAACGTATGCAAGTTAAAATAAAATTCAATCATAAGAGTGAATGCGAGCAAATGGAAGAATTATTGTAATTTTCAGCGCCGATTTTGTTCACAGGGAAAAATACGCAATTTCGTCTTCGCATGTTGTGAATTCTTTCTTTGAAACAAGTTGCCGACATTCGATAGAAGACGAGCCCAGCGCGAAACCTGCTTTTTGTTGAGGGCGACAGCATGCCTGGCAGAACCGGGCTGTCTGAGCTCCCTAATAATTCGACCGAAGTGCATCCACCCATCCAAAGCAGCTCTCTCTCGGTACTGTAACTTTTTAATCCAATTAGTCCATTGGATAAGAAGGCCCTGGCACTAAAATTTGTTCAGATTATGCCATGTATCCAAGAGATATTTCAGGATAAAGAATGAAATTTATCATGTAGCAAACTCCTCCACCAATACTACCTCGAAATCCCAGATAGCATGTACACTTGCAGCAAGTTTGATTTTTCTTGATATTAGCTTGTCACGGCAAATAGTCCAGTCATTAGGTGCTAAAAAGGAATGATTTAAAGCAAATTCTGGTGGAGTCGTAATTTTTTGCTCCTATATGTTTTTTGGGGTGCTGATTACGAATCTGAGGTTTCCCACCAAAATTTTTTGTTGGAATTTTAGTTATAGCCAAAAAACATGAAAAAAATGGACTTTCCCCCAGTTTTTTGCTTATAACTCAAAAACTATCAACTTTTTTATAGCATCATCATATATCAAAATAATCAGCACAAAATTTCCTACAATTTAGGTTTCTACTATTTTTTCGTTACGCGTACCGTTTAGGCGCTATAAATGGTTAAAGTTTGGCGAATGTTTGACTTGCCTGCTCGCTCGGCTTGAACAACAATGAACCATCCAATCTGTATGCGCGAAATTATCTATCTTACTAAATAAATTCCTACTCAATTAATATACTTTTTCTATCGTAAACCTTTTTGTGCAGATAAAGATTTTATCAGTTATATTATGAGTATACTTGCATAATCTGCACAAAATTCGTTCTAAGTCTTTCTATCCCTGGTATTATCTGCTTTCGCGGTTGTGAAGTAAACAACAGAGTAAATATCACGAATTTTTTAATAAGTTAGGAGGCTTAAACATAGCCCTGTTATTGTCCCCTAAATATCCCCTCTTGGTATCAAAAGAATGAAAGGAAATAATTTTAATGCTGTGAAATTTAAAAGAAATGACAGAGTGCAACCACTAGCTCTAATAAGTGATGCCATCAAGGTGCATGATGAAAGTCTCTCAACCCTACAACACTTTTCCAAATAATTTATAATACAAAGCAATCGGATGAAGAACTAGAGGACGTCTTAACATATGAACTATGCCCCTTTCCATTACCTCTGTTTGATGAAGCTGTAATGCGAAAAGGCACGAAATCCGCTTTATACAAAGCTTTCAAGCCATGTACTCGGGATTTTAATGCTGAAAGCGGTGTGTATATTATTGATGGAGGACACTTGCTGCACAGAGTCATCTGGAAAAGGGAAGCTTTTTCATCAGTTTGTGATAATTATGCGACATATGTTCGTACAAAGTACAAATCAACTGCTCTAGTCATTTTCGATGGGTATCCTGAAAATGAAACAGTAGGAGGCACTAAATGTGCAGAACGGGCCAGAAGAACACAGACACAAATGTCAAGTGAAGTAATGTTTAATGCAAAGATGATACGAACTATTTCCTAAGAAAAATTCATGGTCAATCCGAAGCACAAGGATAGACTAATTCCCATCCTGATGAACAAGTTCTCCTCAGTAAACATGACATACAAGAAAGCAGACGAAGATGCTGATTGTTTAATTGTGAAAGCTATAGCTTTGTCCCCAACACATTCGTCTGTGGTTGTCATAAGTGAAGATATCGCACTTTTTGTCATCTTAATTGGCATTTGTACCTTTGACAACGTATATTTCCTAAAACTAGAAAAAGGAAAATCACTGAAAAGATATTTTCTCCTCACACAGTTTTAGAAAAAACAATCGCCGACAATATTTTATTCATGCAAGCCATGAGCGGATGTGACACCACATCAGCTCTTTTTAATTATGTTAAATTGAAGTTTGTGCAGACTTTGAAAAACAATAATGATCTCCTCAAAGTAATTGAAATTTTTAAGAACCCCGATATGAGCCCTGAAGCTGTTGTGGATGTAGGGAACTGCTTTCTTGTGGTTCCCTGTATTGTATGGCTACCCAATAACTACCTCGGATACACCATCCTTGAATAATGCTTGCTACAAATGTTACATGAAATCTTCATTTAACAAGACTAGCAACATGACTTCGCTTCGCAGCTGCCCACCAACATTCCTTAAAAGTTTACTATCAGATCCAGCACTGGCTTGGCAATAAAAAGAGACCTGAAGACTGGGGTTGGGAAAGAACAGTGAGCCCTAATCTGTCAAAACTCTGAAGTCCCCCGCACCTGATTCTATCCTGTACGCAAGATATCCTGCAAGTGTAAGAAGAGGTGCACAGGAAATTGAAGCCGTAGGAAGGTCAGACTGTTTTGTTCATTGTTGTATTCTCATTGTTGGAGCAACTGCAATAACAGAGGGATTCAAGTAATTAATAGTGATAAGGATGATGATGGTGAACCAATACTGCCCGATGATTTAGTTGAGGCGTCTTTATCTTTTCATGTGGAGGAAGACACAGGTGATCTTTAAAAAGATATTGGACCATGAGCTTCAAAGCGACCAAGATAAAGTGAAGAGACTGTGTAATGTATGCAGATACTAAGATCATATTGATGACTGTAGTTGTATTATTATTAAGTTATTAAGACTTTTAAAGTTTAGAATGCTACTTTTTTTCATGTCAATTTTTTTTCTTGGTTACTATATACCAAGTTATTCAAATTAATTACTAGAAATTAATAAAGTTTAATTAAAAACCACACTAAGTACTTTTAGTTGTTTGTAAATAACATTTATTGTGAAAGTGAATTTAAATTTCCATCAACATCAGCCTTTTAGAGGTAATCAAGGAATTTTATTCATAACTAGCACTTATGACCGGCGTTGCTCGGGACTAAATTACTTTCATGTCTAATATAACAGATGAAAAATTTATTTGAAAAAGAAACATTATGGTAGAAAAAGTGTATTAAATAAGTAAAGTGTATTAATAGTAAGATAGTAAATTTTAGTGCATAAAGATAGGAAGATTTTTTTATTTTTCAATCCGTGCTAGCAGGTAAGTCAAACTTTAGCCACACTTCAACCAGTTAGGGCGCCTAAACGGTACGCGTAGCGAAAAAATAGTACAGACATAAATTGTAGGAAATTTTGTGCTGATTATTTTGATATATGATGATGCTATAAAAAAGTTGATGGTTTTTGAATTATAAGCAAAAAACTGGAAGAAAGACCATTTTTTTCATGTTTTTTTGGCTATAACTAAAATTCCAACAAATATTTTTGGTGGGAAACCTCAGATTCGTAATCAGCACCCCAAAAAACATACAGGAGCAAAAAATTACGACTCCACCAGAATTTGTTTTAAAAAACTACCTAATGACTGGACTAAAACTTGATGTAGCAATTTTGCAGCAAACTTCCTGCAAAGTAACAAAGCATAATCGACCAACCCACTTCCAAAACAAGTTTGCTGTGAAGTTGTTATGAGAAACTTCACACTACGATTGCAAAACAAGTTTGCTGCAAAGACAACGGATTCCCAGATTCTTTCATTAATGTTAATAGTTTTTTCAAAGGAGTATAAAAAGTTTCGAATTTATTAATGGTTTATTTTAATTTTGTTTGTTATAACTGTTTAAATATTAGTCTTTTTTCTTCTGATTAATTAGTTAGAATTTTTCTTCATAGATGGAGCTAGGTTTGCTAGCTTCCAGAACTTTGTCCTTGTATGTCTAGCGTCTCTTGTCTTCATCATAATTTCGGCAGAGAGGGTAAATTATTTTACACACTCTAGTATCTTTTGGATTTTCATTAAGGACTTTGCCTCTTGATTTTTTTTCAAAATGTTTCTTATATTGCGGTTGGACAAGATTCAGGCCACAAAGGGTATACTCTTGATTTATAATCTTACCCTTGACAGAAAATTTTGTCCATTTGAGAACTTCTATGGAGAGTGGGCTTCGAAAAAGTTCGTCATTCAGGTTCTCATTCCTTCCTTTCATTTTGAATATTGTTCTTTTAATTTCTAAATTATATTTTATGTGTTTTAAATATTAATCGTTGCAATTTTTTGTTGATGCAATCACTTGATGCTGCTGCGTTGAGCGCGCTAAAAGGTGTATTGTTATCGTTTTTGTTTAAATCTTCTGTTTCTTATTTATACTTTTTTCTTTTTGTTTAGTATTTCTATTATTTGTATCTGTATTATATTAGAGATAGCTGCATATGCGCCATTCTATATAATACAAAGTTTTAATTAATTTTTGATTAATTAATTTATATTTAATATCTTTATTAAACTTTGTTAATTATAACTGTTATTGCTGCAAAGATGATACAGCACACTTACAGATAATCTTTGTCTCTGTTTAAAAAAAAAAAAAAAAAAAATCTGATTTTTAATAGCATCTCCTAGACCGTCCTTCTTTTCATTAATTCAATGATAAATTTGTAAAAAAACTAACTTTTTTATTAAAAAAATTTGAAAAATTCTCCATCTTTTTACTAAATGTAGAACTCGCAATTTAAAGAAAACTATATCGCCTTTTTCTTAATGTTGAAATTTTAACGTTCATAAAAAAAATTAAACCTAAAAAACATTCAATATTTGTTGACAAATAATAACTCAATTTTGTCCCATTTTAAAAGTAATTACTTTTAAACCGTAATTTCATAATTTATTCTACTAGCAAAACGTAGTATTAGCGAAAATCGTTGTCTCTTTGACTTCAAATCATATTCTCAACTCAAAATTTAAAAAATTAATGAAATCAAGAAAACAGTTTAAAATAAATTGTATTGATTCGCATCTATTGGCGCAATCTATCTTTTCCTCTCAGAGTCTAGCTGTCTGAATGGTTAAGACGACAGGTTTAAGAAGCGAATCCGAGGTTGTCTTCATACTCTGTTTTTGCTATAGTTTGCAATGAGTTTGACGTAGCCATCTTGTGACAAGTTTGACGTGTGGTGACTAACTCGTTTGCGTTAACTTCTTTCAAGCTTGCATTCTTGCTGTGTCAAACTTGCTGTAAGCTTGCAGAGCCAGATTGCTGCAAACTAAAATTGCTATCTGGGACGACAGCCCATTTTGATGGAATTCTTATGAATATATGGTTAAAGCGAAGAAGCACCATTGAATTATGCCCTCTTTCACCGGTTTCCACCTACAAATATTTCTTTCTGTTTGTGTTTTATAATGTTATTTGCTCAAGAACAGTAATTACAATCAACTATTTAAAAGCATACATTGAAAGAAATGCGCTCATTTGCCAAATGGCATGAAATTTCTCTTCAGTTCCATTAGTCGGCTTTATCAGCAGTGCCTGAATAATAACGGTAAAAAATTCGAGCACCAGTAAATGACAAATTTCAAGATTTGTCTGATACAGCTTAATTTGAGATACAAAAATTTGTTGCATCTTATTGTTTATACAGAACTGACTCAAAGTATATAGACCTATTTGGGACATCCTTTAGTCGCTTCAGGATGGGGATGACAACAAAGCTGCCTTTCAATCCTATCCTATACTTGTTCGATCGGTGATAGATGTGTGGATCGTACTAACCATGGGAGCGTGTTCACATTTCCAAGAATACGTTAGGATGCAGATTTGGTGTGGTGCTCAGCTTTCCCAAACTGAAACAAGCCAGCAACTATTTTGTTGATGAACGGCTTCGCCATTCTGATATTTCGCTCTACGTTCAGTGTCGTTGAGATAATCATAAGGAAGGTTCAGCTGTCATATGAAATCCCTCCCTAAATCATCATGCAGTCTGCTTCAATGTCTACTTCAAAAAATATTTGGCAATAGCATTTCACAGGATCTCCTTGCAGGACCTGACCAATGATAGCACCGAGGCAGAAATGAAATAGAAACTCCATTCGCCCGGTGCATTCCAATCGGTCATGGGTACTCCCCAAATTTTCGATCTGTCCTTTCATTCATCATTTGGAGCCGACTAGACCTCGATGTCCTAACATTATTACCTTCTTGAAACCAATATTTCCAACAGCTGCAACCTCTTTCAAAGCATCGATACATTCTTTTTACGGCTGATGAAGAAAAAACTCTCTCTCCCACAGCCCTGCATACTCCTACTTCGTTCAAAATCATTCATTTGGACATATTCTAGCATCTGTTTTCTTCGAGAAATTCCTTATAGACGAATTTTCTGCTTTGGTTATCAACAGTTCCATATAGTAACCCTCAATTTAAGCAACGACCAAACCCATATGGCTTCTATTTCGAGGGCGAAGTTCAAATTGGTCTTTTCTATACAAAAAGTAGAATTCTGTATTCTTTTTACAGTAAATTCTTTTCGTCTGTTAGTTTCTTTAACCGATTAATTGAAAAAACCCCCAATAATGTATTATAGTATTGAATTTAACTAATATATTAAATTGAAACTCATTTATTATACACTGCAAGAAACAAAAGTACATTAATAAAAGTTAACAATTATTATATTGAAAAATAATTTGTACTCAGAATGTGTTATTTAATACAAACTCAATTAACACTCCACAGTGTTATTTAATATAAACAAGCCGCCTTCGGCGACCAGCTGCTTGCCTGTAATATTGACAGCTTGTAGCTATGTTTGCAATTTGGCGATTTATTGAGTGCATCCTTTTTGGCATTAGGGGATAATGGCCTTTGTTGCTAAAAATCCCATATCATCACATCTCAATCAATTGGCGATTGTAGAGCCTGAGGGACTCAGTCAAACTTTTATTTTGCAATATATGTCAAAAATGGAGGGTGGTGGTTGGCAGGAGACCATTGATGGTATATTTAGACGTCATAAGCTCCCATATGAAATAAAAATTATCGAAATCGGTCCGGTGGTTGGAGCTGAGCTACTGACCATGTGGTTTTGCCATATTATTTTAAAAATATAGATTACCATGTTCATTAATTTCAAAATATTGAAGCCAAATTTAGGGAAATTTAAGAACTATGCATTTGCTTTGAGCCAAATCTTTCTTTATATGGTGCAGGACCACCACTGATAGAAATGCAAACTTCATACCTTGATATCATAGAATTTACCAAACTGTTGACCCATGAAAAAAAATTGAACATCACTCTTCTGCCCTTTTCAGCTATTTGAAGGTTCAGGAAGGCATTTGGCACAATACACTTGGATGGTTTTAGGCATTCCATAGATGTTTAATAGAGTTAAAGTCTTGATAGTAGTCATGAAAATCTAATTATGACATTTTTTGTTTCCAAGTGTTCTGACACCAGATGTACTCAATATGGGTAAGCACTGTCATCTATTTGCAAAAGATCTGGGCCAAAACTTTGAAGGTCCCAGCACCTGCAAAACGTTTTATATAGGGTTACAGAATGACGGTCCAACTTATGCAGATCAGCGAAGTTGCAGAATGCCCATCAAACTTATGAAGATTGGGTCAACCATTTTGGATCATCCCGCACCAAACTGTACAGACACTTAAATAGAATTTGGATCTTTCGGGCAAGTATCTTATTCCTTCAGATCAGAACAAGTGTAATTTAGGTTATACATGGAATCTTCAGTAAATAATACAAGATCCTGTTCTTCTTGCATCCATAGAACATAACAGCACCACCTTAAATTAGCCTCTTTAAGTTGAAGCATGTGGAACACGAATTATTGGTTTTCCTACTTGAAGTCCAACCCTGTGAAACCTTAGTGCAATAACAGAATGGTTTAATAAAGTTCCTGCAGCAGCCTAAGGTCTAAAACTAATCATCTTGTTGTCACTTCACAGGTCTTCAGCTGGAAAGGACAGGAAATGGTTAATAGATGCAGTTATTGACCATGCTGATATTAACCGATTCACTACTTAAAAAGTGTTTCCAAATTGATAATAAATTTTAGATAGATAATGAAACCTTAAAAGACCTCCATTTTTGCTTGCCTCACTGTTGAGTCTACCAATCAATCCTCACTTTTATCTTTCACTCAAAAGATACCTTTCAGCTTTTCTTCACTTTTTCATTAATCTTGACACAAAATGTCACTTTCTGTCCCTATATCAGTGGACAAAATATTCACAAAAGAGTCAAGTATAGAAAACCTTAGCCACACTACATCGATGTATTTTGATAACTCCTGCTAGCAAAAAAGTAGCACATTTGGTATATATTAAATCTGCTGTCAGGAAAAGTACACTCTTTATTGCACAAAGACTGTCAACAACTTCAAAAGTCCAAAATCTGGTAATTTAACTTTATAACATGAATTTCATTGGAAAAATACTTAATAAATTTCATGTATTTTATTAAAAAAATATAGGAAAAAAGAGACTTTCTATTCCCTTGTATAAATTAAGATTTTATTAATAAATTTGGAAGACAACAAATGGAAAATATCAATATACAAAATTTATTTGACACCACACAGTTGAATTCCATAATAATTTACATACAAGTTTCAAAAACAAGATGAAAAATTACAAATGAGAATAGATAAACACAAAAGTCAATCATTAAACTTTGAAAACCATTCAATGCTGAATTAAATGACGACACAACAGTTGAAGGGAGTCCACAAATAAGTAGTACTCCAGAAATAATAGAAGAAGCCATTGGTCTTGAGGAGAGCTAAAGTTTTTGGACAAAAGGAATGCATGAAAAACCACTAGTACAAAAACCAGCACAGAATAAGTAATTTTGCTTCTAGTTTGATTAGAAATAACATAAAAAAAGACATCATAATAAACAATACAGATTTAGACACCAAGTGATAAAATTATTTTTACAATCCAGGGTGCGTAGTGAGAAATCGCTGCAAAAATTAAGCACTTTTTAAGCACCTTAGCCAAAATAATTAAGCACCTTTATACACGCATGCATTCGTCGACCCACGCATCTTCTAAGCATATGATGATTTCTGTTTTATAATAATGCATAGATTTATTGAACATTTTAAAATATATTTTTTAAATTTTAAATATGTATTTTTTAATTTTAATATTTATATCCATATTTGCACAACGTCTTCTATTGTAAAATAAAAGATGTATTTTTGATTTTACAAAAAAAATTAAAAATGATAATGCAAATTGTCATTATCAAAAATTAAATCAACTTTTATAAGATTAACAATAAATATCTGTTACCTTTTTCAACATTTCTTAAAATTAACAAATTACCAGTTAATTTGCCCCCTCGGGATAATCGTTCAAGTATTTCAATATATGGCGCTACCCATTGTTGAAGTAAGAGGGGGCATAAGGAAGGTCATTAATAGTCCAGTCAATGAAGGGTTTGAAGAAAAAAACATTAAATCATATAGTTTTAAAAATTGGTACACATGTTCGTGATGGTCTCCTGATGAACATACAAAAGTCCCTGGCCTTGAGTGATTTAACGAATTAAAGAGCGTAAAATTCCCTACAAAAATATGTTTTTATTTTTCTTCTAGCTTTAATGATTTCCGAGATAATGGGTCTCAAAGTTTGCCGCCATCTTGGATTTTATCCCTCTTTTCTCAGTTTTTCTTCAATATCTCGAAAATTATTTAGTTTTCAAATAACACATGACACAAAAAATTAAAGAACGTAAAATTCCCAACAAAAGAGTGCTTTAATTTTTGTTCTAGGTTTAATAATTGCCGAGATAATGGGCTTCAAAGTTTGCTAGCATCTTTGGATTCCATCCCCCTTTTTAAGTTTTTCTTAAATATTTCAGAAACTATTAAAACTAAAAGAAAATTAAAAGTATATATTTGTAGGGAATTTTACGATCATTAATTTGTTGTATTACATGTAATTTAAAATTGAATAGTTTTTGAGAAATTCAAAAAAGACAAAAAAAAAGGGGGATGAAATTGAAGATAGTGGCAAACTTTTAGATACATTATCTCAGAAACTATTATAGGTAGAATAATAATAAACGCACGTATTTGTAGGGAATTTCATGCTCTTTAATTTGTTAAATCAATTGTAATTTGAAAACTGAAGAGTTATCGAGATATTCAAGAAAACTGAAAAAGGGGGTCGAAATCCAATACGGTGGCAAGAGCTCCCCCCCCCCTAGGACCGGGAACTTTTAGTATGTTCATTAGGAGTCCTTCACGAACATGTGTACTAATTTTCAAAACTATATGATTTAATGTTTTTTTTCATCTCCATTTTGGGCCTCCGTTGACTGGACTTTAAGCATTATCTTAACATGCGTTGACATCCCTGGATCTATCTCACCCAGGATTCCTTCCCCGAATTCTTCCCTTTCGTCGGTTTTCTTTCTAGATACATCCGGTAAACAAAGCTTTATGGCTATGCTTTCGATATCATATTCAACGTCTGGGGAAACAAAAAAAGAATGTTTTCTTTGCACTTCTCAAGAAAATTAAGCACTTTTTAAGGACCTTTTTTTCAAATTTAAGCACTTTTCATGACACTACGCATCCTGCAATCTTAATAAAAATCCTGCAAAAATAATATGTGTTTAAGATATGATATTTTAAAATGAGCCCTTTGCAAATTAACTTTTGAAAATTACAAAAATAAATAAATACATCAAAATAAGAAAAATGCAACTAAGAGTATTGAACTTATGAATTAACAGTTTGTTTCTACATGATTTTAAATCTTAAATTTCAATGGCTGAACTTCCTAGAAATTATTTCCCTTCTTCTAATCATATATAGTATTTTGTTGATTGAATGAATAACCATACATTTAACAGCTTTAAAAACTTTATTCAGTTATTATATAAGCATTTAAAAAAAATCTGTTCAAATAATGGTGCTTAATTTTATAAATGCCCATTAGGACCATTCATGAAATTTATTATTAAAAAAAGATTTCCATTTAGATGATATAAAATTACTTGTATACATGGTTTAATAATTTTACTGTCAGTCATGCATACAAGAAAATAACTTCTTAATATATTTACAAATAGTAGAATAAAATTATGCTTTTATTTATGTTTGCATGCTCAATGAGTTAGAAATGATTGCCAAATATTTTAAAATAAAAGTTTGCTGACTAGCATAAAATCATAGTATTGAAGGGTCATAATCCTTTGCACTTGCATGTCAAATCCGATTGGATATCTTGAATGATGCATTATTTTCAAATTCTTGTTATATAACATGATTATTATAAAGCCATACAATAGCAAAAACTCTTGGGTTAATTTTTAGGAATTAAAACAAATCAATAACTATATTTTTCAGCTTCTAGGCACTAAAATGAATGTTTACACTCACATGTGCACAGTTATGCATCTTATTACTTTTCCGAGTGCAAAGGGTTAAAAAATATTTTCTAAAGAATATTAATTATAATATGAAACTTGCTGATCTATATGCTATCTTATTATAGAAGAATTATACAATATTTAGTTTTCCTTTAAATTTTGCAAATAATTACTGCCTTTAAATTTTGAGACTTTTCACAAATATTAAATCACATTAATAAAATAGTGTATTCTGTAGAAATAGTTTCTAAATAATAAGCATGATCAAGATTTGTAAAAATGAAGAGGGTAGACAAAATTTATGCTTAATCACACATTTTTGTAAAATTAAAAACATTTCGATACTACAAACTCAGAAAATTATATTTGTCTGTTTGATAACTATAACAAGAACTTCTGTTGTAGATCTTATGCTTAAAAATAAAAAGTACATACCTGTGGCTCAAACTTTGACCATGAATAAAATGCTACTTCCAGCATTGCATAAGGAATGAATATGGTCTTAAGAAAAAATTAAAAAATATCAGCAATAATCAGCTTAATACTTATAACTATTAATTTCAAAAGAAATTAGTCCAAGAGATAAAGTAATGAACAATATTTATTTTAATGTGATAATGAAAGCAATAACAACAGAATATATGACACTTGTTACAGTTAACTGCAAACCTTCTACTAATTATTTTAAAAGAGTATCAGATATAAATTTAAAGCAATACATCTGAAAAAAACTAAAGTTGAATCAAATGTGGCGATTCAAAATACATCACAGATATTCAACTGATTTATTTTAAAATATGTTTCAACTCGGCTAACATGCAATTCAATCCTGCATAGTTTCTCTTGTGCCTTAAAGTTCAAATTTAAGATCTCAATTAGAAATCGCAGATCTGCAATTAGGCAGGTGCAAAAGCTCAATGAAGAGAACAGGTACAAGGTTCCTTAACACATTCATCACTACGGACAAAATATCTCGTCCTTCAGGAATCTTCGCTGTGCATTAGAATTTGACTTGCATAACAAATTTATTAAGTTAAACATATTAATAGAAGTCCGCAAAATATGTTCATCTCTTTCTTTTTTGATTTATAAATTGTCAAGAGAGAGCATGGTTACTTTTTGTCTTTCTTGGAGCTTGCCTCTAATTCACCTATAGTGATGAATGTGTTAAAGTAGTACAGGTTAAATTCTAATCACAAAATCTGAAGTTTGAAATTACTTTCTCTAGAGCCTTAAGAAGAGCTCTAGATAAACTAATTATGATGCCTAGGAATCTGAAATTTGGCAGGTGTTTAGTAAAAAAGAATTTTGAAAGTTCAATCTCTAATCGCAAAAATCAGTCCCGAGAAGCTATATATTCAAATGTTGAAGCTTATTTTTATAGCTGTAATAAATATTAATAATCTTCCAGATGGAACACTATTATAATATCAGACATGACACAGGCTTGGAACAAAAAAAGCAGAACTTAATAAATAATGAATTATGCCAAACATAAAGACCGAGAAGTAAAATAAGTATGATTAATTGAACAATAAAATGAATAAATTTATGCAAAAAATACTTGAGATATAAAAAATATCGTAGAATTATTATATAAAAGAAAATTAATGGAAGAAAAATTGAATTGCATAGAAAATTTTGTTAAACAATCAACTATGGTAAAAATTATTTCACTAAAAAATATGGCCATGTGAAAATCCTTAAGCTAATCCTTCTTTTATGCTTCAGTCTGCTATTTTCCACCATTTTCAATTTTTTTTATTACTCTTTCTTTGTTGGGGGCTTTTTCTTTATTTTTTTCCTCCATTGCTATTTTCTTACTATCAAGTTCCTCCTAGTAGCATTTGCTTGATGACCTTAAATTTTTGCACATTTTACTATTGCGAAAAAAAAAAGTAATGCATCATGCGAAAAAAAAAAATTTTTTTTTCTAAAATACTCAACAGCAAACTGCGCTTTGCTTATCATTTTGTATTTAACATTCTGAATTGAAGAATATTTTCAATATGCATTCTTCCATATCCTTTATCTGTCGGATCTGACATTATGTTGAATGTGCTCACGGCACATAATTTTTGTTTGCATGCTACTTGCGTCTTTTGCGCACGCCACCCCCTCCAACACATTAACAAAAATTTTAATACAGATTTGCATCGTTCCCAAAAATGATAAAATTCGATGCTGAAAAAGCTGAAATACGTGTTTCCGCGGAAATGTGTCATGTCTGTAATATTGTTAAGCTTCCATTATACACTTAAATTATAATATGGCAATTATGGGCATTAGCCAGGGAGACACTGTTTTTATCCCTGTAATCCCATCAGACTACTACTTCAGTCCAAGCAGTTGCCATTATTAGTAAAGATTTGCTATGGCAATAAACAAAGTTAAGGGGCAGAATTTAAAAGTCATTGGACGGAGTGCTTCTCTCATCGCCAGTATACTTCTGTTCAATAGTTTTTTTTTCTTTAACAGCTTTGTCACTCTCCAACCTGAAGGAAGAACTACAAATGTTGCTTAACAGTAAGTCCTTTAAAATTACTTACATTCTGTAAGATTTTTTACTACTTTGCTATCTACAAATATGATGGGGGAAAAAAAGCATTTTATTCTTCTTTACCAGATTGTATATTGAGGGCGAAGCTACAATGGAAATGCAAGTTTAGCATATAATAAAGCTAAATTTTATCAACAATATGTTTTGTCTTTCCCTCTAAAACAATAACACGGATGAGATTGCCAAAACAGCAGAAAGTCTGAAAAAATGTGCGAATGACATTTGAGCAATAATACTTAAGAATTTCAAGTACAACAAATATTGTAATTACTACCTACTTACATACAATTTTCCCTTAATGAGAAAAAACAGTATGAATTAAAAAGAAATTATGGTACCATTATAAAGCACACACATCAGTAAAACATCTGTTTGTTGAAATTAATCAGTGTGTATTCATTTTTAAAATAAAAACCAGATATAATACTCTGGATAAACATTCATTGAATTGAAATTTGGAATATTGAGTACACTTTTCTAAATTAACTGGAAAATAAACAACACAAACAACAAAAGAAACACAAAAATGTATTAACTATATTAGTTGCCATTTTTTTTTTAATACATCTCTCTTGGACAGATCCTTTATATTATAAGAAGTTGTTTTTCTTTTTTTTTGGATGGTTGCCTCTCTAGTTCGTTAGTAACTATTTGATTTGAGTTTTTGGAGCTCAGATCTTCAGAAATATCCCCCCCCCCCCCTTATTTTGAGAAAGTTTTATTTGATTAAAAAAGTCGGAAATTTTTTGAAAAATCCTCCAAAATTCGGAAGAATCTCATCCTTGCAATAAGAGAGGTTTCAAATCCCTTAAATGAACACGCCATCTGAAGAGATTTTGATTTTTTTTTAAACTTCAGTTATTGCATTCTGGATTTTACAAAAATTGTTTATCTAAAATTAATAAGAAACAGAATTTACATATCAAAAAATGCTTTATACAGGATGTCCAAACTAAAGGTATCCAAAAATAATGACAAAAAAAAATAATGAAACCAGCGATCATAAATTTCAGTTACATTATTTAAAGATGTCAACTCCTCAAATTTTTGTGCAGGTTAATGAAGTTCACTGTGAGTACCATCAATCATCACTTTGTCTAGTGTTAAAAAACGTGGCATTAAATCAGCTGCTTCAGACATATTGAAAACATTCTAATACAGAGCTGTCGACTGGTACAAATTTAATATAGGTCCAAACAGAAAAAAAAAGTCCAATCATATTTTTCTGAAAGTTCAGCTGGTAGTTAGAAAGTAAAATGTAGTCCAAAGCAGCTGTTATTGATGTACATGCACAAACTTAGTAGAAAAACATAGAACAATAGGGAAGTTCAGCATTTTTTTTTTATATTTTTCTAATCAATTGAAAATGCTTCAAAATGAAATAACATTAAAAAAAAAATTCTAAACAGTTTTTTTTATTTTTATATTTGCAATCAAAGTTCGCCTCTCAGATGATGTGGGGAAAATGATCCATTTTGGCTCAAAGCGGGTCTGACGTCACATATGCCCAATCAGGGGAGAGCTCTTGTTCGCTTGCTACAGAGATTTTTCTTTTCTTGTTCGCTCGCTATAGAGATTTTGCTTTTTTCCCTATATTTTCCGACTACCGCTTCAGATAAAATAGTGTTGGAAAGATATAAGTATTGTATTGTTCCTAAATGTGTTAATACAACTATAATGACAACTGATGAGTAATTTTTATATATATTATATTCATTAAAATTGCATACCACGAAGCACAGTAAAAAACAGCCTTGAATTCAATATCCACTTTGTTTTGAATATAAGTATAAGGTGATATTTTAATTATCAATTTTAAAGTAAATAGTTAAATTTAATTAGTTTTTTTTCCTTCTATTTGATTACATGGAATTTATATTTTAACCCTTTGAGGGGCGGTGGCACAAAGGCTGCTCCAACTTTTTTAAGATTTAAAAAAAAAACATGCTCGTTATTTTACTGCTTATATTATTTCCAAGATTATTCAGATGTTTCTTATATATTTTTTTACATTACAGTACTATTCAAAACTAATTAGAATATCTTAAATATAAATTTGAATTCATGACTTTTTATGATGAAAATCATTTTCATTTGTAGTGCAAGAAAATAATTCACAGAATTTTTGATGCAAAATAAATCATTTAGATTCAATGAGTTTATTCAAATCAAAATCAGTCTTCAAAAAGTTAATTTACTTATCAATTATTACAATTGAAAAAAGGTAGATAAATTTATCTCACTGCACATCTAGGATTTGTCATTTACATGGTAGCCCTTAAATTCCTAGATTAGTCGCATTCGGTCGTGTTTGAATATTATTATAAATGTATAGGTTTTCTTTATGTAAGTTATTTTTATCGGATTTTCATATTAATTACTATTAACTAATATCTTAAAATTAATACTCGTACGAAGGAAATAATTTATATTCTTCATAGCAGAGTAATATAAAACTAAAAATAAAATTGATTTTTCAAAGGCACACGTGTATTAAAAAAAAAATGCCATATCCGAATTTATTTTGAGTGGAACTTCTGAAATAAGTTATATTCCTTTTATTTTTTTTCTTGATGGGGTTTTTCTTGTAGTCATTCAAAATTTAACAGATCATGCAAAATCAGGTTCATTAGCTTTTCATTCTTTCTTGTGTGACAGAAATTGCAGCGTCTTCTCGGAATGTCTCAGGGCCCTTCTACAATTTATTGCTGTCTGATGCTTTTGAAAATCTACCCGTTTTTCCTAAGGTGAAGTCTGTTGTAGTATAGTATAGAGCTTTGTTCTGGTTACTGAATGCATTCAAGGGAAGGTACGAACAGTTTTCCTTACGCGATAATTTACGAGCCGACGTTTTGTGTCCCATTTTTTGCCATGATTATAGAATCAATCCTTGGCAAATTATCCGATTCACCTTGTACAAAACCAATATCCATTATGAAATTAAACATTGAATAGTAAAAAAGCCAAAAACTTCTAAAATGTAAGCTAGTACAAATGCCTTGAATCAAAACATGGTACAAAAGTAGCGAAATAAAAGGTTAGGTCAGATTAACGTCCCGTTTTGAAGCAACACAAGGGCCATTTAGGGACGGACCTCGTAATTTTGAATGGCAGTCAGATGACAAGGACGACACCCAAGCTAGCAGCCCCTCTCTAAACTTCTGCACCACACCAACGGGAGGACCTTTTGGCCACTACGTATGATTTAGTGTGCAACAGGCCCCATACATGGCAGATCTTCAGTGGAATCGGGTTTCGAACCTGCAGCCCTCCGGTTCCAAGGTCGAGACCTTACCACTAGGCCACCACGGCCTCGTAGCGAAAGAGAAGTATAAGTAGGAAGGCATACGTGACGTCACAATCTGCTCGGCCAATGAGAGTGCATTTCAGATTCCATTGTCATTTCTGCTATTTCAGTGCATCTTTCACCCTCAATATTTAAATAAATAATTTTTTATGTAAAATTTCACTTGTATACTTGAAATTAGAATGATTTTTTTTCTATAAATACGAATTGCTTTCACAAAGCATTTTTAAAAAATGCTGAACTTCCCCATTTCCAATGGACAGTGCTGCACTTCCATACCTAACCATAAATAGTTCTCTCAGAATAAACCATTACTTTTAGATACCTTTAGTACACATAGCCAGTAATTGATTTGGAGTTAAAAGTAAACCAAACTTATAAATTTAACTTATAAATAAAACAGCATACTACCTATTTTCCATGAATTTGATCAACTCATAAAATTTGATAATGCAATGTCAATCAGGAATCATAATCCTATTATGATTCCTGAGGACTTAACTAGAAAATAACTAAAAGAAATAACTTATAAGAAATAAGATTAAAGTTTCAATAAAACAAATATACTTACTTTGAAAATTGGCACATCCTTTGACAATAAGAAGTATGCCTTTACTGCAAAAGCTGCAATTACAGCTAGCCATAAGCGCAACAGTTTCAGAGAGAAAGAAGAAAACTGCAAAGTCTCCATCATAATTTGAGTACAACTACTGTTGCGCCGAACATCTGACCTAGTTCTTCCGAAAGATCTTGTTTCAGCATCAGATACTTTTTTAGGAAAAGTATAATTATCAAAAGAAGATGAGCGAGAAAAATCTCCATTTGCAGAAGACAAAGGCTGGGAGTCACAAGCCATTAGTCTATTTGTGCATTTACTAGATTGATCCTCATAGCTGTGCTTTCCTCTTGAAGCAAATTCATAATCACTAATTGGAAAGTCATCATCTATAAGACTGGAATTTCTTTTATTCATTTCTTCATAATTCTTATTATTAGCATCTGTATCTCCATGACTTAGTGGTTCTTCTTCTAAGATAGAAGAAAAATAATACATTAATATAATTAATGTCTTGTAAAAAATACATGTACAGCTGTTATCTATAGTTTTATCTTAAAATATACA
>BGPR01001699.1:128424-180842 GCA_013235015.1 Araneus ventricosus
TATATCGTTGCTTAACAAGCAACATCACCTATCTCAATTTTTTGAAATTTCAAAGAGGAAGATTTAAATGAATTTTTCGCTACGAATATATCTGAATTTTTTTAACATCTGCTATGAACATGAGACCGCACGTTCCAACCAGACGTGAAAAAAAAAAGGAAATATTCATTATTGTTTCTGAAGAATTCATTTGAATCTTCCTCTTTGAAATTTCAAAAAATTGAGATAGGTGATGTTGCTTGTTAAGCAACGATATATAATCATTTAAAGTTACGTATTCTTTAAGGCAGTGGCGAATCCGGGGGGAGGGGCTACAGCCCCCCCCAGAGCCAAGCCAGAATTCTTCATTTTATTTAACATCATTACAATTGTTTTTTCTTAATTTCCCTCTTTTAAAAAAATAATAAAAACGTTTCATCATTACTTTCTGGCATGACAGGCTCGAAAATTTTCCTAATTTTGTAGTCATTCCACTTGTACTTGTAGCTTTGACGCGGTCAAAGACATTTTTTGGCTAGTTATTTTATTGTAGTTTTTATCAAATTATCGAAAGTACTGTACTGTTTTTTATGATTCTTATTGTCAGGTGAGTCAAGTGTGCAAAGTTAAAGATTTTGGTTTACTTTAGTCTTGAGGTTTGACATTCATCACGATGATACAAAGTTTTTATGACCTCAGCCCCCCCCCATACCCGAATCCTAGATTCGCCACTGCTTTAAGGTATCCTTTTAGGTATTTAAGGTATCCTTTATCTTTAAGGTATTCTTTTGTAATCATCCTGAGATTAGCAAAAAAATATTAATGCCATTTATGTATAAATGGATCAAGCTTATGAAGTTCATTACAAAAAGAGGCTATGCAAAAAAAAAAAACCCAACAACTAGAGAAAAACAAATGAGTTTTAGTGGCCATTTCATGTTGTTCAATACAGAAATCCATATTTCTGAACAAGTCTTTGGATTTTTTCAATCTAAATATATATCCACAAAAGTTTATTTATCCTGTGCTGCTAAAGGGTTTGGGAATCAATCTATATAAAGCAGAAAATACAAGTGCTTATCACAAGAACTCCTCCAAAATGGTGAACAATAACGACATGGAATTTACACATGCAATTCTGGAGTCTATTTCTAGGTTAACTGTGATATTTTCAAACTTTCAAAATTAATTATTTCTTAAGACATTCAATTAAATAAAAATTAAATGACACTTCAGCATTTTTTATCATTTTTTTTTGCCAATAACTAATGAAATAATTAATGCACAAAAATTATTTATATACATCTTAAATAATTTATTTTTTAATGATACCAATTTAATTGCCATACAATTTTTTTTGTAAAATTTCAATAAAAGTTTCAGTTATTTTTAAGAACAATTTGCAACATTGCTTTCTACTGATGTTATTAAATTTAAACCAATTTTGTTTCACCAAATTTCTCACTTGCAAGTTTTTGACACTGTTAAAGTTACGATAAAAATATTGCTTTCCTTGGACATTAACTCCAAGGCAGAATTTTTGCTTCTGTTCTTATTTTGTAGCACATGCAGCAAATCAATGATGTTAGTTTAATCACTATGCAATGTTCTGTTTAATTTTCACAAATTTTTAAATGATCTTAATCAGTGTGTAAGGCCATTTTAGGTTACGGAGTCCTGTTCATACTGAAAGAGAGGACATAGGGAGAAAAGGAAGGAACACTATGTGATATTTTCTGGACAGACACACAAAAATCAAAAAGAAAAGAATGGTACTTTAGTTAATGGCAACAAAAACTATGACATGAAGGAACTTCTGTGGTGGACGTAGTAAAGAGGGGAAGGGAAAAATGGAACAATAAGGGTTGCTAGAATCATACAAGATGGTGCTGGCTGAAGCGGTCAGACGACATGGGAGAGGATGAATGGAAACTAACAAAAGACAATGTAGTGAAATATTGTTTTATTAAGTTTCAAGTTTTATAAATGCTTAATATTGAAAATATTTTTTATCCTAAGCAATGCTGGATATGCCAGCTAGTTATTCCATGGAATTCATACAACAATATAACGTATGCTTGAAACTTCTACTTGAATACTTTTATGTGTTAATAAACAACAGATGATACTGATCTGAAAAAGTATGCAGTCAAAACAAATGCCAACTCCAAAAGCAAATTCCAGCATGTCAAATACAAAAACAGTAATTAAAAAAAAGGTTTCTTTACAGTTAAATTGGCAATGCCTCTCTATTTGTTCCACATTCAAGGTACTTGCTTGTTACAGTGGCCACCAAGCTTACTTGGCGATCTTCAGATTTCAACAAGCTCGTAATTTCAGAGGTCTAGCGAAGCCGTAGGATTTTTTTTTGTAAGTTAAAAAATCTGCCTGGTTCCCAGTTAGCTTTATTCACAAAATAAAAAGTAATATTTTTCAAAAACCAATTCGAATTGAAGAACAAAAGCAATACGTGAGCAAAAAGTGACATGACTAGGGGACTGTAAACATTTTTGGCAAAATTTTACCACCATCTTGGCAATTCAATCTTGGTGCCGCTTTAACAAGCAAGTACCCAAAGAAATTAAGAGAAAGGTAAAATTGAAAAAATAAGGAAATTTTGTAACAATTTTTAAACAATGGAGGTTTTCTCTTTTTTATTTACATTTTACATACAACATACTAGAGATATCCAGTACAATATAGCACAAATATTATGATCTTCAAAGGTTTGAACCATCACAATCTTGCAAAATTTAATTCATGATCTTAATATACTTTGAACAGGCAAATTTTCCTTAATGATACATCTGCCAGCTGAGAAAAGAATTAGACAGCATAGCTAATTTTTAAACTTATGGCACACAGATTGCAAGCAGGACAACTAAATTGCCATCACTTCAGTAAGGCAAATTTTTTACCTATACTTCTAGTGTTATGAAGATTTGAATGACTTTATAATGTAAACAAATTCAGATATGAATTCAATCTGTTTTATATATTCATTTTATTAAAACAATAGTTAAAAAATGACAGATAATAAAGAATTGGAATAAAATAATATTGACCATATAAATTTACAAATATTTATCCAAAGAGGAACTTAAATAATTATTCTAAAACAAAGAATAAATTTAGCTAGATTAGCTGAATTAATCTAATCAGAGAAATTAGCCTGATCAGAGTTAAAATTTTTCCTTAATTCTTCTTACTCGGAACAAAGAAAGGATTCCGAAACAAAAGTTCTGTAAATCATAAAATTAATTAAAATAGATTGTATGTAGCATAATATTGCTTGCAAACAATTAAAAATGGATCATGCAACTTAAAGTACATACACTTCAGATGAGTTAAACTTCATTACCAGTTCAACTTCATATAAGTCATAACTGAGGAGTTGTTTCAAAAATAAAATTTTATGACATTTTCATTGATAAATGAGGAGTTCTAGTGATAATCATATTACACAGTGTATAAATTTATTCATTACCACTAATTCACAGTCTAAATATTTGGATCAGTTTATAAAAATAAAAACTAAATTGAGTGTTTGAAGCATATAACTGCATTTTTAAAAATGAAGTCTTCTATAAACAATAATTTATATATCATTAGCAAATATTTTACAATAACTATAATTCGATTACACTTACAATAAAATATCAAGATGCATTTAAAATTATTTTTATACATTCGAATCAATTGTCAAAAATTTAACTTTAATACAGAACCTAATAATTCATCAGTATCGAATAAAAAAAATATATATTTAAAATAATTAATTTGAATATAATAAAAATTATGACTCAGAAATTAACTTCCAGCGAAAGAAAATGGAAATGATCATCGCATAAGGAAAATAATTTTCTAACGAAAATATTAGAGAGCAGAACCAAATATTTACATTAAAGCACTTATAAAATTAGAACAAACCTAGAGGCTGATCGGTATTAACATTAAAGATCTTTTTTATTCTCGCCTCTGAACTCTCAAGAATTTTGCGTCTTCGGATTTCTCTACGACGAGCGATTTCATCTGCCATTGTTTATGTGTGTATGTATGGGGAATTTATTAGAAACGGCATGTATGTATATATGTGGAATGGAAGAGTTTATCCATCTTCCAGTTAACTCTCTCTCTCTCTACAAATGCAAAAATAGCGTACTTTGCCAGCGCTAATTATAATTGATTTCCCCCTCCTCACTAGAAATGTAATTAACAGAGAGAATCAAATCACTGAATTCCTATTCGAATTGAATTTTGATAAGTAAAAAACAATACACAAAAATCAACTCAGAAAAATAAATGTACATGACATTATCATATAAGAAACGAGAAAGGTTTATCAACCACTGTGCTAGTTGAAGTCGAACGCAGAAAACTCCCACCAATGGTCAGCGACGCAATGGCATTGTTTTTCGTATTAAACTGAGCTATAACTCTAAAAACAAAATAACAATAACTATCTTTAGTGATTCTATTTCAAAATTATTTGAATATCCTTATCCATTTATCCTTCATAGGGGATTTGAACTTAAGCCCTAGACTGAAATGACAAGGGTGCATCATCTAAACGCCATAAGATAATGAAAAGTCAAAAAGTGTGGAATTCCTTTAAATATAATTTATTTACAATCAACTTTGAAGGCAGTTAAAATAATCATTAATGTTTTACATTGGATTCCTGCTGACTGTGTAAATTCTTAACAGCTGCCAAAAACCAAATCTGCTTGTTTCTTCGGTTTAAAAAACGAGTTTTTAAGATCTAAGAAAACCTCAGAATTCAGGAATTTAAGTTTTACTTGTTCCTTTTAACCAGGAATATAACCAACCCGTGAACTAAGGCTCAAAAGTATTTTCTCGAAAACACAATACAGTTGGAAGCCGACTCCTTTGTTCACTCCTCAATTCAGTATCCTTGAGGGTTCTATTCTGGTATCCCCGGTTGGGTGGGGACACGCCACTTTTCCCGTTGTTAACGTACGGAAAAAGTGACGCTTCCCAACCTAACCGAGGGTACCAGAATATACCCGTTAGTCACAATTTTTTTTCTCAATTCGAGACAAAGCGGCTTAATAGTAAGCATACGTCTCAAAACTAATTTTCCTAAACCTAAACAAGACAGTTTTTACACAAAATCCATTAATGTCAAACTACTTTTACTTTGTCTATATGTTGGGAAACCATTATCGCGAGAGAATTGACCCATTCCGCACAAAATGCAGGGATGGGTTGCTTTTTCCTAACTGTCAACTTCTAGAGTCTAGACGAATAGTATTGTCGCCAACAACTTTATTTGAATAACTTTCGCAATATCTCATGATTCAAAGGGAAACCATTTTCTTGCCAATGGCAGAGATTAGACTCCATCACAAAATTTTGACATCGCTAATAGCATCAAGAATGATTACTGATTGTCGAAGAGTGGTTTTTCGTGCTTCATCAGTTTGCTTTGGATGAAGAGGTTTAAAATCTGAATGAGCGATAAACCCAAATGATTTCAAATCACCCATGTATTATTTAGCAGTTGACACACTAAACAAATATATTTTGCATTATCACCTAAAAGAAAAGTACATTTGCAATTACGAAAATTTGAACAATGTTCTGTACTTTGTATTATTATTTCGAAGCGGGTAATAAATTAATAAGCGATTGAATGAATAAATATGCCACGATTAGCTCATGACTGAAATAAAAATATGTTTTTTAGGGGGTTACAGCAGTGGCGAAGCCAGGGGGTTGCAGCTTCCCCCTTCGAGCTAAACATTTCTTCCTGGCGTGACAAGCTCGAAAATTTTCCCACTTTTGTAGTCATTGCACTCGTACGTTGACGCGGTCGAAAAATATTTTTTGGCTAGCTATTTCAATGTGTCTTTATTAAATTATAGAAAGTATTGTAGTGCTCTTTATGATTCTTATTGTTAGGTGTGTTAAGTTAAAGTGTTTTGGTTTACATAAGCCATGAGGCTTAACCGTCACGACGATGCAAAGTTTTTATGACCTCCCTCGACCGGTTACATTAAAATAAAAGGTAGACATGGACGGTTTTTCAAAAAAAAAAGTAATCTAAACAACATGGAAATCTCAAAAATAGTATTTTTAAGAAACAACTCGCAAGTTCTCGCAAAAACTCAGAAATGCTAAATAAAAAGGCACATTTCTTCCTCTAGTAGTTGGAAAAAGAGCGCTTTTGCGCCAAATCATGCAACACGATTCGTAAGTTTATGTACCTATGCCAATGAATGTACCAGCTCTATGTTGACATGAAAGGTCCCGCCCCTTGAATGATAGCCCAGCCACAGAGACCTGCGGAATTACTGGCTCTGCCCGATAACGTTGTATATTGTGTCTGGGTCTGAACTATTTTCTATCGTATTCTGGAGAATTTTAAATTTGCCTGTTTAACGTGGTTTTGAAAGTTTCTCGTAATTCGAAATGAGTGCGGTATGTTGTTTTTTAAAAAAATTCTCATTATTTTATTGTTAAAATACATATAAAAATGTTCCGTGCATTATTATTACTATTCTGATGTACCTTATTGGGTCTGGTGAAGTCAAATTTTTTAAATTAGCGTTTTATTTCTAAAAGCTAAATAAAACTATGTAAAGTATTATTTAATTCAAAGGATTTATTATAGTACAAAAATTGATTTCTTAAGTTTAAAGTTAGTGTCTATTAAGAAAAAAATGAAAACGATATATAGTGTTCTGATGCTTAACCCGAATTTATTTAAAACTGTGCAATATTGGATGTTATCGTTGCCCTTATTAGTCTTAACTTTGTTTTCTATCAGCCATATTTGATATAGATTATAGAGAAGCATAATGGTTTGTATCCAGTATGTTAATTATAAAGTGAACGTGGATTGCGTAACTGCGATGTCAAATTAAATATGGCGTGAATTTATTTTGATTGCTTATGTGTCATTACCTAGATACTTTTTCACTGAGAACAGTTTCAAATTCTTAATTATTTAATAAGGCAGCGGAAGGTAAAAGTGTTGGATTTTCAAACTTGTTCAAAATGTTCTGAAAGTTTATTTAAATAAATTCTGTTAAATACAAATTAAAATGTGAGGTATATCCTTACAATGCTCCACTATTCTTTTACTGCTTTTTTAATTTAGATGTTTTTCGCATATTCCATTTTACATGATTGTTGAATTCATATTATAGAAATATTGAAGATAATTTATTTCCCTTAATCAATTTCTTTGAATTAAAGTATATAATGATCTTTTAATGATCAGGAATTATTGTGCTTTTTGGAGATGTATATTAGATGATTGTATGGAGTGTCTCAAGTATGATGCTTGCATTTCTAACATTAAACTTAACAAATCTATAGATATTATGTATTATTTAATTATGCATCATGAAGTTTTGTTCATTGAACTTTGATTGGACAGAAAGATGTGCCTACATTTGCATAAATTTTGTTTACTTAATTTGAGCTTGCACATATCATGAATATAAATAGGTGTTTGCATTTTTTTATAATATTTTATGTTGAAGTAATCTGATGTACTAATTTTATATTGTTTATCAATGTGAATGAATATTGTTTATTCATAAATAAAATACAGCAAATTCTGTTGCAAATACATTGCATAAAATGAAAAAATGATGCCATTTTGTGATATTACAATTTATTTCATGTTATTTGCATGTGATAATCTTTTTTTCCTTCAAACTACTAAGACGACTTTGATTTAATTATTAATTTCGACTATTTTAAGAGTGCTTGCTGGTTTGTTCTTTAATACAAGCTCCTTTAGAAAGCTGACTCATTAATTTAAACTCAATAATGTATTCTAACTAAATGAGATTTTTGTTGTTGATGCTTAGATAAATTAGTTTTTTAAAGATGTAATTCGAGATTGGTTTCCATCTCTTTATTTTATATGCCTACTAGCTGATAACCGAAGTTGCTTGGGATCCAAATATTTTCATATGCCCCTACTGTGTTTCTTTTTCTCCAAATATATAAACTATCATGTATATTGTAAGATCATGATATTTAGATAAGGAGAGTTCAGAATTCTAAATTACTCTTGGTTTATTTCCATTTCTCCCATTTAGTTGCTTTATTTCCATGCCTTCAACTGGTTATTTTATTTCCATTTCTCCAGTTCCAATGTTTTGTTTTCATTACTCTAGTCTGTGTTTTATTTCAGTTTCTCTAGTCTGGTTATTTTATTTCAGTTTCTCCAGTCTGATTATTTTACTTCCATTTCTCGAGTCTCAATACATATACACAAATGAATACTTAGACGAAATTCTGTTGTTATAGACATAAGGTAAGTGCTCCAGTAGTGGGCCACTTGAATTTTTAAGTTGAAAAACAAGAAATTCCAACATTCCAATAAAATAAGAGATCTGCCTCTGGTAGGCTGAAACCTTTATCAACTAAATACCAAAGGCACAGCCTTTATTTCCTGTTTAGTTAGGAGCTAGAAAGTTTGTTGCTGAAGTTGGTCTCCGAGAGAAACATTTTTAGCTTATTCTTAGTGATTTCCTTAAGATGTAACTCTTCATTCAACTATTTTTTAGAATGCATTCTATTTGTTTTCAAAATGAATTGTTATTGATATTATTTGATTATATAATGAATGTATTATAAACTATCTTTAAATTAAATAATATTGATAATTTATGGATAGTGAAGTGTGGTCCACTTTTGGATCAATGTTTTACTAAATGCTCCAGTAGTGGGCCTAGGGAGGCCAGTACTGGAGCACATGCTTTCTCTCAAATAGACTGTTCTGTGATGTTTAATAAGAAGGTTATATCTTGTAAAGTCTTTATTTAATTAGATTTGCTTTATTTTTATCAAAACCAGTAGTAGGCCACATAGCCCACTTCTGATACACTAATGGAACATTCTGACCAATTACTTAAATAATAAATATTTTATAGTACTGCTGAGGAAAAGACTGATATTCAAGAATTAGTTGAGCTCTGTAATGAGGCAGACAATAATAACTATCGCATTGCTGGACCATCGAAAAATATTCCATCACCATTTAAAAGGGCTCTTTTCTGGCTGCAGAGGGAAGATGATAAAAGAAAAAAAAAAGATTTATTCAACATAAAATATCAAGATTTAATATCCTTAATGCCCCAAACAGAATTTAAAATGAAAGATCGATAATTAGCATATAATTTTAATAAAAAATTGTCTGTTAGAGAAAAAATGTAAATCTCATGTGACTAGAATCTATAAATAAAAGATTTCACCTATATCAAGCCATTTTTATACTGTATAATGTTAATGTATTGTTATTATTACTATATATAATGATTTTATTCTTTTTTCTTTGGCACGATTGACAAATCTGGGTGGCCCACTTTTGGTATGGCCACTACTGGTACATCAAAAGTTTGCTATGCCCACTTCTGGTGCATAGGAGTGATCTAAGTTTTTAAGTTTTAAAAAATTGTATTACAATTATTTCGATATTTCTGGTGATTATTATTTTAGATAAATGTTTGAACAACCATAAAAAAATATAGATTAGCGAAACTTCTCAAAAGTTTAGATGATAATTGAGGAAATACCCTTAAGTGGCCCACTACTGGAGCATTTACCTTATATGCATTGAAGCTGATAAACATACTTTGTGGTATATCTTGCTTGAAACAAACTCAAAATAATGTTATCAATTTTTTGATCATTGCCACCTTTTCTTTTTAAAAAATAGAACTCTTCATGTTTTAGTCACTTAAAGATATATAAATTAACTCGACAAAAATAGTGGAAGAAAATATCTTGGATATAAGTTTAGCTCTTTAAATATATCGATAATTGTTTAAGAAATGTAAATCGGCGATGTTTCTTAATCTTATGTCTTGTGAAATTAAATCTGTATTTTTATAGATGAGTGACTCAGAAAGTGGAGGTGAAGAAAATTGTAACAGAGATGAAGGCCCAGAAAGTCCAAAATCAGAATCTCGTTCCAGATCTTCATCTCCAGCTGCACGATCAGTTTCATCTCCCGCATCGCCACATTCACCTGCTTCTCAGTCTGATGGAGAAGCTGCACAGGATTCTCCTCCTTCATCTCCTCAATCTCCTTCATCACGCTCATCTTCTAACGAGAGAAAATCTTCACCATCTTCTCCAAATGCTTCTTCACCACAGCGATCACCTTCAGTTGCAAATGGACAACAATCAGATGATGAAGCACAGGTAACTTACTTGAAATGGATATCGGCTGTATTGTTAAATTATTTTTTAAAAAACATATAATAGATTAACAAACAGGTTTACATATTTGTTTCAGAGAAAAAAAGTTTAAAACTTTTTAAACCGATAAAATTAATTTATACATACTGTGTAATTATTTATGTATTGATCCAGTTTAATTAAAGCTTTTGTTTCAAATAATCAAATCTAGGGATGCAACGGATAGTGATTTGGCCAAATACCGAATATTTGACGGCCGAATATAAAATTTTTAAAAGCATTTCACTTTTGATTGCAAATAAAATATATTTCAAGTTTTAATGAAAAAAATTTAAGATTTTTTAAGAGAAGTAAGATTAAATAAAACTGAGTTTTTATTATTTGTATCTTTAAAAATTGTTAATACTTTTATGTATATTTGTAATATTTTAAATGCCTTAATTTTAATAATAAGCAATGAGAAACCTTCTTCATTTTGGGATTGCTTCAAAGAAATAAAGAGTCATCATTGCAGAACATGACAATGAAAAAACACAGAAGAAAATTGTATGGCTAAATTAAAATTACTAGAAGTAAATTCCTATTTTGCTAAAGAACTTCTATTAGGTAGGATGGAGTGTCCACTTAATTGGTGGGGGAAAAATGCAGAAAAATTTCCAAGATTTGCAAATTTAGCAAGAAAATATCTTTCAGCACTTGCAAGTATTATATAGTGACCATTTATTTTTTGAAGCTGGTATTATATATGAAACCATATGAAATAGACTTCTATAAATGATGTGCAACATCTTAATATAAATAAAAGTCATTGTGGGTATGTTCCACATCTCCACCTAAACTACTGTACTGATTTCAACCAAACTTTGGACACTTATTATTAATGAGGAAGATTATTGTCAATTTTTCAAAGCCCAAAAGTTAATTAAACAGTTAATTAGAAATTAACCAAAACTGTTTTTCTGCAATAACTTCGGCACAATTTGTTCCTCCCAAATATTTTGATGCTATCTTAAAGTTCAAAATTTTACCTTTTCAGCGATACCAATTTTATAACTGAAAAGTTTCCTTTTAATTTTTCAAAATTTAATCAATTGTTAATTACCTGCAGACGATTTTGAAATAACACAAATTTATAGCAACTGTTGGACTATGAAGCATAAATCACTTGCTTATTTTTTAAATGCGCCTTTTTTACATTGCAGCCTGGAAAATCAAGAATATTGGATACAAGGGTGATTCAATACAAAACATGTTTTTCTGCTTTCAAGAGAATAGGGGTTCATTCATAGTGAAAAGCAAAACAGAAACATGCTTTCTCTGAAAATTTTTGAGGAAAAACAAATTGAAGCACTCGAATAGACTGTGTCTGGAAAAACAAATTTTTTACTGCAGTACTGCTTCATTTGCTTTGGTTGATTGCACGCCACCGGTGAAAAGATAGAGCACTCAGATTCTAGTTTGTTAAGGCAAAAATTTTAGGTCAAAATAAATAAGAATAAAAATAAACTTGCAGAATGATCCAAATGTAAACTGAATAAATTAAAATTTTGTTCGCTAAATAATTCAATAAAATTGAAGAATGTGAACTAAAATGATGAATATTAATCATGCTGTTAACTGTTTTCAAATGCTTTTCTTCTGACAAGACAGCATCAATCAATATACCAGCAAAGTGCAAGAAATTGCTGAGGGGATTGAAATGCTATTTGATCGGCTGATAGGTGGCTAATCAAGTTTCAGAAGAGAACATCTTCTGGCAATAGGCTTCATTCCATTTCTCAAACCATGTGCTTTGCTATGGAATGAGATCTGTTTTGTGACCTGCTAAGTAAAAACTGAAATTTCTTTCATCACTGAATTTTTATTACTCTACATTCATTGAGATAAGCTGGATTTATTGATCAAATTAAGATTTTCTGCATCTAACAGTACTATTAGCAACTGGAAATTGTTTTTGTAAAGAGAGTTATAGCAATTTAAACTTGATGGCTGCACGTGGGGCACCTTTCAACAAACATCTGAGGGCACCTTTTAACACTGTTAAAATGTATCCCTTGTATTAATTTAATAAAGTTACTTTGACTTGGACTCTCAAGATGTTTTGAACTTACATAGCATAATAAGCCAGAAGAAAGACATTTCAAAGGCTATGCAATCAGTTCAAGATGGCATGTCTCTTAGAATAGCTGCAGACTTTTAAGGAATGCCCTATTCTGCTTTAATTTATAGATTTAAAATATAGTAAAACATTTGGTCTTGATGATAACATAACATTGGATACTTCATTCAACTGCTTTAGCTCCAAGAATACATGTCGACAAGTTTTCACCACAGATAAAGAAAACATGCTTAGTAATTATATTATTAAATGTTCAAATATGAACTATTGTTTGACTTACAAACAAGTACAACTGCTTGCATATGATTATTTAAAATGCCTGGGCTCAAGCACTCTTAAGTAGTTCGAATGAAAATAATATAGCTGGAATTCACTGGGTTAAGAATTTTATGAATTGTCGGAATAATGGGGCCATTTTAGTCAACTGAAAGTAGTGCAAAATGACTGGAACAAGCAATTAAAGCAAGAAAAATTAAGTCAAATTTAAACCAGATAAATGTTATTAGATCACTTTATTTTTCTATACATTTGTTATATTTCAATAAAATTTATGTTCACATGAGTGAAATGAGTCGTCATGCATTTGATTTGTTGAAATGTGCCCGATACGTAGGGGACATTTCAACAGATTTAGGCTTCAGTTGAAATGCATAATTTCACCTTTTAGTTATGACCAGGAACTCTGATACAAACTGAGCTTAAGATTCTATTGTAATTAATGATGCTAAATATTGAAATAAAAAAAATGTATACTTTCTGCAAAAATGAGGTTACACTAAAAATTATTGAAAGGCACTCCCCCTTCAAATTTTGTCTTGGTACAATTTAATTCATCAATTTGATAGCCCTTTAGAGAGTAGAATATAAAATCAAGATGTTTCTACTTATTACTAACTAATATGTTACTTAAGTATCCTAAAATGTTTATTTTGTTGAAAAGGTATACACTTTTCAATAATAAGTCTAAAAATTTCTGGACTAAGTAATATATGTTACGCTGAAAAAGATATGTAAATATCAATGCCTACCTACACCTATCTATCTAAATATATATTTTTTAATTATATATTTATGAAATTTCTGTTACATTGTTTGGACCTTAATTATCAAATTTTTACTTTTATTTTCTGAATTTAAGGCTAGTGATGTTGAAATGAGTGATGCTGAAAATCGTGATAGTGATGACGAAGCTGTGAAAGGCGATGATGATAAAAATGATGAAGACGATAAGAAAAGTGATAATGAAGCCAGTGATCACAGTGATGCTGAAGGATCTGAGCAAGAGAATATTCCTGAAGTGAATATTGAAAGTGCTGATGAAAATGAAGACGAAAAGCAGTCTACTAAAGAAAATGCATCAGATATTGAAAGTGCCGATGAAGGCAAAGGTAAAGCTTATTTATTTTTTTTATTTATTGTTGAAGTTGCTGTAATTTATTTGCTTACATAGATAATAGCATTACTTTTATTAATTTAAACTATAGATATTGTTTGACTTTGTGTAGAAAACATACCTTTTTCAACAAAATGCATAGTTAGAGTAGTGATACTGGTTTTCAGTAAATTGATGTTCACAAGGAAAAAAATAATCAGTCTCTTCAATTTTGTTCGATACATTGAATGGAATAATGGGACTGCTTAAGTTATTATTAAACTTCAGATTCTCAAAGATGCTTATATAAAGTTGGTGTACTAATGTAAACTTTATATTAGCTGAAGTTTATTAATATTAATGAATATAAAGTAAGATAAGACATTTCAGATACTAATATGAAGTTTAAGTTACTAATGAAGCTATAAAGCTAAGCTTTTAAATATATCTAGGCATAGTTGATATACTCTGCATTCAGAAAGACTGCTATTAAGCTTTAATGTTTGGAGTTTTTTAGCATTCTCATTTTTTTGAAAGAGAAAAACACACAGAACTATTTCCTCATAACAGTTTTGAAGTGTTTGGTACTTACGTATTAATGCCACCGCATCTACAGATTTGGCGGTTTTTAAGTGCCGCCAATCTACAAGATAACTGCATGCACGTGCGAATAACAAGGTTGCTGTGTGCAAACAAGATTGCTTGGCGCATTAGCGCAACTTCAGCTGCGGTGGCGTTAATACGTAAGTTCCAAGTGGTTTAGTTAATTTAATACCTATTAAAGAGCCAGTTTTTTAAAAAATCGGGTAAATCAGGCAGGCTTGGATATTTGACATTTTTGATTTTGTTAAAATTTTCAGAATATGTTCTTCATGTAAAACTATTAGACACATATTTTTTTTATTTTTGCAAAAATTTTTTTTCCTATAGTTTTTTTTTGAGGGGGGGGGAATTGAAGGTCGTCCATTATTTTAAAGAAAAACATACCAATTTACATAAGGCAATACTTTTTGTGCTAAGAGTGAACCATGACATTGGCAATTATTTTGTGTTCTACTACTTCCACACTGACTGTTAGGACATAAAGACTTATGGTTGACTCTTGGCACAAAAGCCAAAGTTCATTCAAAATCCTACGAAAAAAGGCTTTTTTTTTCTGGAACTTTGACCGTCAAAATCTTCTTGTGCAAACAGTGAACCACAAAGGTATATATTTCAGTGAATACATACTAATGAGAAATACCGAAAAAAAAGGTAGGATACATGTGATTGATTTTTGGCGTGCAGAAATATTTGACCTTGAAATTGCAGGAAAAGAAAATTGCATGATTTTGAAGGTCATTCACTGCTTGCGCCAATAATGACCAGGTATGAAATTAGCTGGAAAAGAAGTCTTAAGTATAGGAGAAACAAAATCAGTTCACAGATCTATGGTAAATTATTCAAGTTTTAAATATAATGTGGCTCTATACTTTGTGCTGAACATGTGTTTTGTGGCACTTGTTAGAAAATGTTGATTGCTTTTATTTCAATATTTATTACTATTGTATGTAAAAATATTACATTAAAATTTCTTTAACTAACTGAATTGCTGTCTGAACATAATATACAATTAGAACAAATTGAAAACTGAGTACTGCAAATACTCGTTATATGACAATACCTCCTTTTAAACTCCTGTAAATACTATATTATACAATGCTATCTGTGTAACAGAAAGAATGGGCTTGTCTAAAGGAAATTATTTATGTTGCAACAAAGCATTGACAAAGGGAAGAAGAGAAGTTTAACTATTTGTCCAACCACATCAAAAAGGATCAAAAGTATATATGATGAAAATAACGATAGTATCTCTACAGACAATTCTTTAGAAAGCGATGAATCCACACTAAATAACTCAACAATTAATTAAGTCAAAGTGATTCCATTCAAGATGCCGAAATGAAGTTTCAAAACATACAAAGAGCAGTTCAGGAGCATTTGTATTTTGCTGTGTTCTGACTTGCTTTACATTGGTAAAGTAAAAAAGATTGAAGGTGAAGACATACTTATGAAGTTCATAGAAAAAGCCGCTGGTAATTTCTGCTGGATGAAAAAAAAATCAAGAAGAAAAGGTGAACATTAAATTCATTTTCTGTACACCTGCACAACTATATGGAAATGACCCATTTACTATGGACATTGATAAAATAATTATTGACAAATGCTACAAGAAGAATCGCTTGGCAATATGGAAATAAGGACTTATTGTCATTCAATGAGTGTTTGCGGTACTTAATTTTCTAATTGTATAATATGTTCAGACAGCAATTCAGTTAGCTAAAGAAATTTTAATGTAATATTTTTAAATACAATAGTAATAAATATTGAAATAAAAGCAATCAACATTTTTAACAAGTGCCACAAAACGCATGTTCAGCATATAAAGTATAAAGCCACATTATATTTAAAACTTCAATAATTTACCATAGATCTGTAAATTGATTTTGTTTCTGCTATACTGAAGGCTTCTTTTCCAGCTAATTTCATACCTGGATACTCTTGGTACAAGCAGTGAATGATCTTGAAAATCATGCAATTTTGTGTTTTCCTGCAATTTCAAGGTCAAATATTTCTGTACGCCAAAAGTCAACCACATATATCCTACCTTTTTTTGGTATTTCTCATTAGTATGTATTCACTGAAATATATACCTTTGTGGTTCATTGTTGAAAAAAGATTTTGATGGTCAAAGTTTCAGAAAAAAGCGTTTTTTCATAGAATTTTGAATGAACCTTGGCTTTTGTGCCAAGAGTCAACCATAAGTCTTTATATAATACAAAATAATTGCCAATGCCATAGTTTACTCTTGGAACAAAAAGTATTGCCTTTTATATAAATTGTTATGTTTTTCTTAAAATAATGGATGGCCTTCAATTTTTGCCCCCCAAAATTATAGGATTTTTTTTTTTTTGTAAAAAATTAGAAAATGTGTCTAATAGTTTTACATGAAGAACATATCCTGAAAATTTCAACAAAATCAAAAATGCCAGCTATCCAACCCTGCCTGATTCTTTTAAAAACTGGCTCTTAATTAGGCATCTAAATTTACTTGTGTAAGTTTAAAATGTTATATAGTAAGTAAAATTTTTTTATTTTGTTGCTTTTAATATTACAGATGATCAAAGTAGTGTTCATGTTGGCTCTGATGATGAGAATAAAAGTGATGATGAAGGTGACAATGAGAAAAATGATGATAATAAGAGTGAAAGTGCCCATAGTAATCCTTCGTCCCCTATACAGACTGAGGAGAAAGAAACTAGTGGGGCAGCAGACGAAGATGATAAAAAGAAATCAAAGTAGGACTTTCTGAAATTTTGTATACTTATACTAAACTTGTTGATATACCCAGAGTTACTCGGGATTAAAATACTTTCATGTCCAATATTTTTAATGTAAAAACTACTTTTGTATAAAATTTTATGACACACAAAATCCTTTTATTGCCTGAAACATTTTTTAATTAAAATTAGAATATCAATTGAACCAGATAATTTTTAAAAACCACCAAAAGCTAATTTCCTACATACTTGAAATTTCGCTCACAAATATTGAAGTATAAGCAAGGTTTTAATGAACATTTTGGGGCAATTTATTGAATAGTTAATTTTTCATTAATAAAAAACATGAAAATATCATCCGTGAATCAACTGCTTTGAAACTTTTTTTTAAATATTCTTCCAGAATTCTGTTAATATGTTCTGGCAACAGTTTTTTGTATGTATTGTTCTTCAACAATAAAAAAAAAAACATTGTTGCACTGTGTATAAAATTAATTTTTTAAAATTATAGAAACAGCTTGTATGGAATTGAAATTTGTCACTGAAACACTAATTTTTTAAAACTCTACTATGATGGAAAAATAGTTTTTGTGAGAAATTATTTTTAGAAGAAATCATGGAAAAATGCCAAAATCTTGGTTAATTAATTGAAAGTTCAGTCTTGGACACATTGCTAAGCAGTAAAATGAAAATAAAGGAAAAGTAAAACAAAAATAAAATTGAAATCATTGAAGGGTAAATTTTTGAATTTTAAGATGGTACAAAAATCTTTCTTGTACAATAATTTTCTTTGAAGTTATTGTAGAAAAAAGTCAAAATTTCATTTAATTTCTAGTTATCTGAATGTTTCACTAACTTTTGCTTTTTAAAAAGTTACATTATTCTTTCTTTTGTCTTGAATAATAATTGTTCAAAGTTGGTCCAGTAGTTTAGGAGGAGATGTGGAACATACACACATAGCCTTAATGATTTTTACTTATATTAAAATAGTTTAATTTGCTGAACATATACAATACCTAAAATTATAAATGTATTAAAAGCTAAATTTTAAAAATTAATTCTTTTAATGCAGGAAATCTGAGAGTGATGCAGAAGATAATGCTGAATCAGGTAAGAGTTATGCATATTTCTTTTTTGGAAATCTTTTCTGTCTTTCTTTCTTCTTTCTTTTAATCTTCTATTTTTCACATAGCTTTTTGAAATGTAAAAGTAATGCTATATTCCTTATGTGGAACGAAAAATTCATACAAGGTTTCATCTTTTGGTCTTGATGTATAATATTTGATAAACTTATATACACACATTAAATTGTATGTTTATTGAATGCACTGCTACTTAAAAAAAAAAAAAAAACCTAAAAGAAATTTCATTAAATTAAGATATGAAGTCAAATTTTTATGTTAGATGTGCTATTCTTTCAATTTTTATGGCATATCTTCGAAGTTTGGCTACCTAACATTAAAAAATATACATATTTGAGGTTGAAAACTGTTACTTTGAAGGGACTCCGTGTATTCTTTTTATAAATTTGTCTAATAAAATTTTATTCTGACTTTTACTTGTTTTTCCTATTATTTCTCCTTATGATTGTGTTTCATTAATTGGTATTTTTCTCTTATTATTTTTACTATGTGATAGTTATATATAACTAGCTGATATACCTGGCCTTGCTCAGGATTAAATAAATTTCATGTCTAATATTTTTTATTTATATTTTCACGTCTAATATTTTAAAAGAAAAATGATAGATATTGTGTATAGCTGATATACCCGGCATTGCTCAGGATTAAAATACTTTTGTATAAAATATTATAGTATACAAAATCCTTTTATCGTGTGAAACGTTTTAAAATTAAAATGAGAACATCAAGCAAATGATTTTTAAAAAACGCCGAAAATTAATTCTCTCAGTAATATCTGTTTATATAAGTACTTCAATTTTTTTTCACAAATACTGAAGTACAAAAAAAGGTTGTAATGGGACTTTGGGGATGATAAATTGCTTATAGATTAATAAAAAACATGAAAATAAACCAAAAGTTTTTCCTGGTATAAATTCTGAATTGTGTACTTTTAACTTTTTTTATGTTTTCTAGAATTTTTTGTTTTTCAGCAACATTAAAAAAATAATGCTACAAATTACATAGTATTAATTTTGAAAAATTTATTAAAATGAGAGAAAAAAAAATTGTACTGAAATGAAATAGTGTCACTGCATAGCTAATCTTAAAAAAAATATGGTGTAAAATTAGTTTTTGTTAGATAATGTTTTCAGAAGATATATTCGTTAAAACACCAAAATCTGGCTAAATTTTTAATTAACTTTTGGATTTTGAACAGTTGACAGTGACCTTTATCTTGTTTTTAAGACCTCATGTGCATAAAAATATGTACAATAAACATTCAAAACCACAGCCTCCCAACTACAGATGTAAAGGCTACGATGACTTACATTAATACAATTCTTGCCTGTAAACGATATTTCTGGAGCGTACTGTTGTCAAACGTCTATTTCATCTGTTTACAAAAGCTTTACTATCTTTGCCTTTGTTGGAATTTGAACGATTGACTTATGTTTTTTTTTAGGCTTCGTTAAAACACAACTTCGAATCTCGTAATTCTCAAAGTTATATATTTTTAATTAAAATATTACTTATTTATTATTTCTTAGGAAATGCAGGTAAAGATGACAGGTGGTATTAACTGCAACGATTTTTTAATCTAATTAAATAAGCTTTAGAATTTTTTTAAAACCCAATGAAAACATTGCCAAACAATATTTGAAAAAAAAAAAAAGGAAAAATAATTACATCATTGCCTAGCAATTGAGTTTCATTAAATTTGCTTTACTTCAAAATTGTCTGCTTATAATCAACTTTTTATTAAATTTTGAAAATTAATAAAAATTGAAGGAAAAATGTCACAATGTATCATTGAAAAGGTCAAATTTTGAACTTTAAGATGGTATAAAAATATTTTTTGTGGGATAATTTGCTCTGAACTTGCAGCAGAAAAACAGTTTCGGTTAATTTCTAATTAATTGACTGTTTAATTAATTTTGCGTGTTGAAAAGTTGACGGGTTTCCTTGTTCTAAATAATAAGTGTACAAAGTTTGGTTAAAATCGGTGCCGTAGTTTAGGAGGAGATGTGAAACATAGCCACAATGACTTTTATTTATATTAAGACATATATTAGTTTTACTTCATACTGTTCTTTTGTGAGGGCAAAATTTTCCATTTAAATATTTCACTTAAAAGTTCATTTCATTTACACATGAAAGTGTCATGTGATGCAAATAACTTTTCCTTGATGCATACTTTCTGCAAAAGATCTAATATATTGAATCTTCTCTACCATTTGTATATTAACTGAGAACAATTCTAATGTTATCTTCAGATATGAGGCAACTAGGATAACAGTTCCTGTTATAATGTTTAAAAATACTGATTTAATGCATCACATGTACTTTTCCTTAGAGTTCAGTATTGGGACTTAATGTGTTAAAAAAATAAAATCTTTAAGTTAAGTTTTATTTTGATATTTTTTGTTTGGAATAAAGTTTTTACACCTTTTATTTTCCCCATTAGACAGTGATGCAGAAAGTGATGGTGAAGGGTAAGTACATTAGATTAGTTGTATTTGACATTTCAATATTATGAAGTATAATTTTTCCTAATATCTAAATGTTTTTGATTCTGCATTTTACTTATATATATATAATCTAGATTAAAATTAAGATATATATAACTAGATTAAAATCAAAACTAACATTTTTGTTTTGAACTTCCTTAATTGGTCTTGAAAATTTCAGTATAAAATAACATGCATTCTGTATTTTTACCTTATTAAATGACATTTCTTTAAATTGAGTGGATCGATTATGCTCATGGAATTCTATTCTTTCTGTTGTAAACTTCTTACCAAGTGCAAGTTATCAAACAAATTAATGTTTATATTAGGGCTCCTTAAGTTATAGCTTGAATCCCCACTTGGGATCATGAAAAAAATATTGGAATTATGAAATCTCTCACTTAATACTTAAAAAAATTCATTTATAAAATCGATTTTAATCACTGAAAATATTTCATAAAAATGTGCTAAATTAGTAGTTTAATTGAATTCTTTTAATTATTTTTAATTACTGTTTCATTTTTGGTGTGTCCAAATTTGGTTTGCAGTAAGTTTCTTATTATTTAATGGGTCTTCAAAATATTCTACGTTCCAGAAAAAAGTTGAAATCTTAATCTAAATAATGCTTCAGATTTAGAAAAATCAAAATTTTTAATTGACAGATGGAAATTGCTTTCTTTGAACATGGAAGATAATTAACATTTCTTGTGAAAAATTGTTTACGTTAAACTTTTAACTGAAAAGTACTTTGTATGTCTGGAAATTATTTTTTTAAAAAATTTTGTCTTATTTTATTTCCTGTCGTTTTTCTTTTTTTAGATCTGAGGTTGGAGGCCTTATTGCTGATATATTTGGTGAAAGTGATGATGATGAAGAATTTGAGGTGAGTTAATTGCAGTATTGGTTATTTTTATATAGTCAATAGTACTTACTATATAGTATAGTAGAGGGCTAATCTACTTAATAATCTGCATAGAACGGTTCTTTTGAGCAGAAACTGGAATCCAAATAAATGATTGTCCTCGCCATTTATGATTCCCTCATTAAGCAAAGCATTTCATTGTGCAGAAACAAACTATTGACATAGATTTTAAAAAGCCTATTTATCTTTGAATAAAATTGTCTGAGTCACATGAGCATCTGCAACTAGATGTTATATTTTAAATACTGTCAAAATAATTTACTTGGAAAGGTTATATAAATAATTAAAATAACAAGGACTGTTTCTATTATTTATTGAATATCGCTTATGACAATGACGTAGCAACCACGGAAAAATTCCCTGTGCATCAGATTTAGAGGGTTTCATGGATACAAAACATTAGTGCATTTATGTTGCTTTTCAAAATCAAATATGATGAGGGAGCGAAAAAATAATACCTTGCTCTGAGCTCTACTTACCCTTGCTATGCAGCAGACTTGGGAAGTTTAAAAATCAAATGGTTTTTCTTTGAAAACAAAACTGTATGTTTAATATTTAAGAGTATACTGAAATTTTCCCCCCTTAATTGTAAATTATTATTAGACTAAGTTTCAGATTGCTGTTGATTTCAGAATAAAGGATTAAGAAGGGAAAATAAAAATGTTTTTGATATGTTAGCTGCTGATTTTTGAGGAAATAGATCGTAGCTTGGGTTTCAGATTTCCCACCCTTTTTCCCTTCCCAGGATTTTCTGGGAAATCCCGGGAACATAACAGTCATTCCCGGGAATGCATCAAAATTTGAAAACACTTAAAAAATAGTTATATTTAATTTATACCAATAATAATTGCACAAAATAAGGATATTAATAAATTCAAAAAATTATACTCCTTTATATAATGAACTACAACAGAATACAAAAAGATATATTAATTATTCATTTTTTAAAGCATGATTTGAGAAAACATAAACAATCTGTGCTTTTATCACTCAGCCTAGTTCTTAGCTTTGTTATGAACAACCCGGCAGCAGAAAATGCCCTCTCGGCTTCAGCTGATGTTGGAGGAATTGTTTTCGAACCTTCACCCAGGTTTATATTATTTGATGATAGATTCTCTTTTGATTCAAATAACTGTGATTTTTGCTCCATTATCTTGCTCAAGCTAGAACTCTTGCTAGTTGAATAATGTAGGACCTTTGTCTTCGAATGAATCCCTTTTTCTAATTTTTCACGCAATGTTAAAGATTTTTCTTCGAAAGTTTCCGTGCTCTTTTCTTCCCAGTGCAAAGAATTGGACAGTGATTCGTCTTCCTCGCAAAAAAGCCTTGTCATAATTATTTTAGGTTGTTGATTCAAAGAATTTTTATTTGGTAAATGTGATAGATCAACAATAACTGCAGCAGCATCATACTTTCTCCCAAAAATTTAGATATTGCATTAATCCAACTAAACAAAAATGGCGTCTCTTGCTAATTCTTGGTACCAGAGGACATTTCATATTCTTACCAAATTCTGAGTTTTGTTGGTTTAACTCTCCAATAATGAAAGTAAATACTCCTTCGGCAGTTAGCAAAGCTGCGTTTCGACTGCACAGTTTTTCTATGCCAATTTTTACTGTTTTTAAGCCTGCTACAATTACAGTCAGAGTTTCAAATTCTACATTAGCCAAAATTTGTTGTTCTTTAACATCAATTAATGCTTTTGAAATTGCTGATTTTATCTCTAAAAATCTTTTAAGCATTGCTAACAAACTATTCCAGCGTGTTTTGGTGTTTAAGCAAACTATCTTTTCACAGCGAAACTTTAACATAATTTTGTAAAATATCGTTCTTAGAGGCAATTTTCTGAATAATTTTACAATTCTTTGCCAGGATCTTGCAATTTCCTGGGTTCCTGGGAGAGAAACCCTAATCCTAGCTTAGAGCAGAATTACTGAATTTTGTACATAAATTTTTAAAAGTGAATAAAGGAAACATTTTTAAAAAAATTATAGGATATTATTATTTATTTATATATTTTAGGGCTTTAATGAAGATGATGATGTTGGTGCAGGAAAAAGCTCAAAAGACAGTGCAGTGAAGGTGAAAAAGAAACGTGCAAAGAGTAAGTTTTATATATTCTCTTCCTTGGGTTAGTATATTTATACAGGATTCGTATGCGTCCTTACAAGTCCTTACTTTTACATTTAGTCCTTAAAAGTCCTTACAAATCCTTATTTTTATGCCCCCATTTTTAAAAAGTCCTTACTTTTTGCCACCTCAGCTAGAGCAAAATACATGCAGTATTTAGAAAGTGAAAGATCCAAAGAAAAGACTGAAACAAAACAACTGAAACAAAAAGCTCTAGGAGGAAATAGATTTTTTAAAATGAAAGAATATGTTCCAAACCAAATACACCAAACAAATGGAGAAGCAAATGATTTAGCTAATGAGGCTGAAAAGTCCAAGGACATAAATTTATTTATTCAGTCGCATGAACTAAGAAAAACAACTATTGAAAAGAAATTAAAATAAATACCTTGGGTGTAAAATTGAATGAAAAAAGTTTGGAATTAAAAGATATTTAATTTGATTACCAGTTTCATGGTTTTTTTCATCAATTTATTAACTCATATTTTTAAGAATTTTTGTTGTGTTAAATTTGTAATGTATCTTCTATCTATGTTTTATATTGTATTTTATCATCTAATAGGTTGAATTTGCAAAAATGAGACATTTTATTTAAAGATGCGTGCGACAATTCGTTAAGTTTATTCAATTTAGGGGTCCTTATTTTTTGGTTTTGTAAGTCCTTAAAAGTCCTTGATTTTCTTTTAAGGAAATGTGTAAGAACCCTGTTATATTTTTCAAAATGCTCTTATAATTAAAAAAAAATCAGTAATTGTGTTTTGTTTTTCATACATTGCCCTTTTTAAAAGGAAAGACCTATTAACTTCTGCTTTTAACTAAATTTGTTTTTATAACTGGAATATGACTCTTTGACATTTTTAAAAGAAAATACTCTTTTTTTTGTTGTATAAATAAGATTTTTTTTTAGCCTTTCAGGCCTTTTCTTTATGGTATTTTCTCAGAGAAAAGTCTTTGTAAAATTGTTTTCTGTAACTATATAAACAATGAAAAGTGTAAATAACTAGTATTAAATAACATGCAATATTTTAAATGATTTTAGTTATGTCTGATTCTGAGGATGAAAAAGATGATGATGAGAAAGAAGAAATTGAAGAAGCCTCTGGTATTATTGAAGATGTTCCTGCACCACCACCTGAAGAAAATGAAGTGCAGGAAGAAGAAGAAGAACCAGAGAAGAAAAAGAAAAAGAAAGAAGAGTCCGACTCGGAAGATGATGAGGATCGAAAAATGAGGTTTATATCATTTTATCTTCAGTTAATTCTTTTGCATTTTATTTTAGTGATGCAAATGCTTGATGATTTTTATGTCTTATTATTTAAATTCAACTTTTTTCTATTTTTGTGTGTTATAATTAAATTTCATATGTATAAAGGGTGTGCAGGGTAAATACATCTCAAAGTCATGCCTGATGCTAAGAGAGTCCAACATGATTCATTATGAAAGTGTTGCACCATCCATAGGGGATTGTTTAAAGTTTTGACCAAGTTCCTGCATGCACACTGTTGACAGCCGCTTTGGACAAATTTTTGCATTAATTGCAATCTGTCTACCAGTTAGTATTCAATGTCAAGCTAGCGGCTAGAGCAAGCTGTCATACTAATATTGGACACTTTAGTTTGGGGTATTATTAAAACGACTAGCTGCCTTTGGTGACCAGCTTTTTGCTCATAATATTAATAGCCTACAGCTATACTCGTAAAGGGGCAAAATAAATTGGTGAAATCAGTCTAGTTGTTGAGGCTGAGGGACTATATCGAAGTTTTATTTTGCAATATCTTGGAAATGGAAAGCAGTGGCGGCAGGCGACAAATGATGTGTACAGGTATAAGGTGTAAAATTAATGTTTTAGATGTAGAATAAGTTTAAATATAAATTTAGAATCAAAATATAGCCAAATATTATAAAAATATATATTTATTTAACAAGAATGTGAATAGCGATATGTAGCAATAGAAAGTGACAAGCAAATAATAATGTATACAATTCTGATGGCATAATCTTGGTGGCAACAGAACAACAACTCTTTTATTACCAAAATAAATTTTAAAAATAAATTGGAGCCTTACATTGAGGTCATGAACTTTCATATAAAATAAAAATCAGCAAAATTGATACAGTGTTTGGGACAGGGCAACTCTGTCGAGGTTTTTCCCCTTAGAAAAGTAGTGTTTTTCAAATTTCTCACAAAAATGGAGGATCGTGGTACAGGCGATCATTGATGACGTATCTAGGTGTCATAAACTTTCATATGAAGTGAAAATGATCAAAATTTGTCCGGTGTTTAGGGCTGAAAAACTCCTTCTTTGGTTTTGCCATTTATTTTAAACTAGCCGCCTTCAGCGACCAGCTTGTTCGCCGGGAATATGTTTTCAATTGAATCCTGCATAATTTTATATTCATGGTTCTCTTAACAAGGTAATTTTAAACTTCAGATTCTGGTGATTATTTAACTCATGCTCTATTAGGGACCTTGGACCTCTTCTGTTCAATGTCTACTTAAATAAATGTTCCTAATGGAGTCAAATAACTGACCATGTCATGTAATCTCTAATTACATTTTGTCAGCATTATCTTCACTTTCTTATTCCTCTTGTAAAATATGCATTTGATTTCAACATTAAAATGACACAGCACATTTTATGTCCAGTGTCATGTTAGCTGCAGACATGACACATTTCCGCGGAAACGCGGATTTCCGCTTTTTCGGCATCGAATTTAATCATTCTTGGGATCGATGCAAATCTGCATTAAAATTTTTGTTAATGTGTTGGAGGAGGGGGGGTGCTCACGCAAACCAAAGTTTTGCGCCATGTTAAATTTTGCTTACCGCTCTAACGCGAAAGAGTTTTGAAAAGATATTGCGTAATCCTGCCGAAAGTTATGTTTCGTCCGAGTTATGTATCAGCGTTTTGCCGCACTTTGGGGTCAAAGTTTAGCATTGGGAGGTATGCCTGAAAAGGTTGTATTCTTTTCTTTCTCGTTTCGTCCAATCGTCTTTCATTTCATCCAATCACAATTCATTCTAAATTTTGATTGGATGAAAGAAAATCATCCACGAATTTCTACCGATCCGAATTTCGTGAGAAAAAAAATTGCTGAAGCCAATTTATTTTCGCGTTCTTTTTAACATTCTTTTCTTCATTTTTTTAGTTATTTCGATTTCATTTTTATTAGTTTTCGTTCCCTAACGTTTGTCTATCAATACAGACATGACACGTTTGTGCGAAAACGCGGATTTCAGCGTTTTCGGCATCGAATTTTGTCATTCTTGGGATCGATGTAAATCTGCATTCAAATTTTTGGTAATGCGTTGGGGGGGGGGAGGGGGTACGCACACAAAAGACGTGAAAAATACGCAAAAAAAACCTGCCCGCCGTGTGCACATTTAAAATAATGTCAGATTTGATAGATAAAAGATAAGGAAAAATGTCTTTTGAAACATATTCTTCAATTTAGAGTGTTAAATTCAAAATGATCAGCATAGAGCAATCTGCTGTTGAATATTTTTGAAAAAAAAAAGATTTTTTGTTTGATGATATTGATAGTAAGTAACATGTGAAAAATTTTAGGTCATCAGGCAAATGTTACTAAGAGGAAGTTGATAGTAAGAAAATAGGAATGAGAAAATTATAAAGAAAAACCCCCAATCAAAGAAAGAAAGCAAAATTTAGAAAAGGGGGAAAATAGCAGACTGAAGCATAAAAGAAAGCTTGAACGTTAGCTCAAAAAATGAGAAACAAAAGTTTTAATAATTATGTATAATCTCAAATAGTTTTTACATGGCCATATTTTTTTAGTGAGATAATTTTTACCGTAGTTTTTACTTTAACAAAACTTTTTGCGAATTCATTTTTCATCCATTAATTTTCTTTTAAATAATAATTCTACACTATTTTTAATATTTCAAGCACTTTTTGTTTAAATTTATTCATTTATTGTTCAATTAATAATACTTATTTTACTTCTTCGATACCGTATTTATGAAGTTCAGCTTTTTTTGTTCCGAGCCTGTGTCATGTCTGTAGCTGGATTAAAACATGCTGAGAAAAGAATGAAAACATAGCAACCATAACCATTCCAAAGCAATATCTCTTAGAGCTTGGTTTACAGATTTCACCTGGTTTCAGAAATAAAATATGAAAGCAAAATGTATTAGGACATTTTCTCAGATTACAACAATGAATGAGAAACATGCAATTAAATATTTGTTTACATTGAAAACGGTTTGAACTGCGTTCCAACAATGAAAAGTATTGGTGTAAATTATAACAAAATTTTTAAAAAAAATTTATTAAAATTTAAGAAAACATTGTACTGCAACTTAATTGATACATATTATTCGAAAGGTAATTTTTTGCACTTTCAGATGGTGTAAAAATGAGTTTTGCTGTAATAATTTCTGAAGTTATTAAGGAAAAACGCCAAAATTTTGCTTAATTTTTAATACATTAAAATTTAAAACAAAGGGTTTCAAGGTGCACATTCCCACCCTCCAAAGTATTTTTGTGCCAAATTTCGTAGCTCTAGGTCCAGTGGTCTCAACTGTAGAGCACCAACACTTGCACAGACAGACACATGCTAGGGTTCGGTGATAACGTATCAACTCGATGATACTTTCTATCAGGTATGCAAAAGTATCAGATACACAGAATTGATACAGATGAAAAGTATCAGGTACTCTGTATCAGTTCTCAGATTCGATTGATAAAGTTGGATAATCGCCTCAGTGGCATTTGTTTTCGCTCAGCTGATAAAAAGTATCAATATGATACTAAATATATTGATACATTGGATCAGTTCCTGGTTGGAATGGCTTCGCGTTTTCGGTAGAGGTATTAATGATGAAGTGCAAGCGGCTTTGGTTTTGAAGTCATAGACCGGGTGGGGGAAAAAATACAAACAGATTTGTTATCGTTAAGTGTATTGGAAAGCGTAGGTGGGGATTCTAGAGTTGGGATTGGTATGCGTTGGATTGATATGTAGTGCTTTAGTATTGTGGGAAAGATTCTATAGGATTTCAGCATGGTACAAGACTAAGAAAATCTAGATCGAGAATGATCACCGAAGTAGGTAGGTATTTAGAAGAACATTATTAAAGATCAATTAAAATAGTGGGAAGAAGAGAGGTATAATTTTCCGTATTTAAAAAAAAACTTTTAAAAAACTAAAACTAGTCTGAAAACATTTTCCCTGATTATGATATCAGTTCCATGAGAGCACATTTTTTGGATGGGGGATCTTAAATGAAAAAAGAGAACAAGATTATCTTCTGACAAAGTGAAAAAAAAAAAAAATGATCTATTTCAAACTATAATTATTGATTTTTTTTTTTAATTTTTTAATTTTTTTTGTTTTTGTACCTTGTATGTTCTCAATGTTATAATTTTGTTAATATACCTACTTGCCTCTTTTTCTTAAAAAAAAAAAAGAGAAATTCATGTTTTTTGTTTTACATTGGTTCATATTTAACACTATATATTAATAGACATTAGCTTTGAATATTGTTATCTCCATCTCTAACAAAATTGCTCGATAACTATAACCCTTTGGTTGTTAGTTTTAATTGTGTACTTTGTTTCTTAAGCATTTTAGTATATTTTTTAAATTGTTATATTCTGAAAATTCTATTCATGTTCAATGTTTAATTTTTATGTTTATTTTACTACTAATAATTATTTTGTTTAAGTTACTTATTTGTTTCAGATAAAAAATGTTTAAAGCAAATACATTTATTTATTCATAGAAAATCCTATCTATCTTATATACTATATCGACATTCTAAGAAAAGGTTTAAAAATGCTTCAGAAATAATTTTATTCTAGGTAATGATAGAAAATAATATATGTAGGAAGTTTAAAAAAAATACATAACACATTCTAATAGCATCGGCAAGGCAGAAATCTCATATTGCCTCTCGATTGCCGGTTACCCAGTTCCATCCCGACGGGAAGGGATCAGTTACTGTCTGTATCGGGTACAAAAGTATCAAGTAAAAGTATCAGGTACAAATGAGTATCGGTATTAACCTGTACCTGATACAGCACAACTGGGTATCAACCCAACTCTAACACACACACAATCTCCTTTATTATTAGTAGAGATATATAGATTGTGTATGAATCAATAATCTAAATGGGGACTATTTGAAATGGTATATCCAGGAGTGTTTGCATTCAGGATTTTTCTGGAATTCTGTATTTTTTTTCTTCTTAAATCTGGTATTCTGTATAATTTTAGATTCACTGTTTGTCTCAAATTTTGATTTAGCACAAATATATCATTAAGTTAGTGTATAATAATTTTAGATTATATCAAAATCAATGGAGTATTCGAACTTGTCAAAATAAATGAGTGAAAATCCAGTCGTTTGTTAAAATATGCATGTTTGTGCATCACATTAACCATCTACAATAATTCAAAGTTTTGCCAAATTTTTGCAACACGCTAGTTTTCAGAATTTTTGAAATGTAGTCACTATCGCTCTTGTATATCTTTGTTGCAATTTATTTTAATGCAGTGTTTCCCAACCTTTTTTGTGGTATGCTCCACCTAAGTCTTTTGAAAATTCTTGCACCCCCTATATAACATATGCATAATTTTTAATATTCAAAAATTTAATTGTTCACTGAAGAAACTTAAATGATAGGTCTTAGGAAGAAATCACTAGGAAGTCGTCGAGAAGCACATTGAGTAAATTTTCAAAACATTTAATGGATAACTGAAATTCATGTATGAAATAATTTTAATAATAATAAATTTTCGTAATAAATTCACCATTTTTTTCAAAGGTTGCGGTGATTGAAAACTTATTTGTTTTTTTATTTTTGCAAATTATTTGACAAATACATCCTAAAGAAAAACGTGCCATTTTGACTAACTATTTATATATACTAGTTAAATTGCAGTAGACATTTGCTTCTAAACTCTGGACTAGTCCATGGCCTCGGTGGCCTAGTGGTAAGGTCTCGGCTTTGGGGCCAGAGGGCTCCAGGTTCGAAACTCGATTCCACTGAAGATCCACCGTGTATGGGGCCTGTTGTACGTTAAATCATGCGTAGTGGCCAAACGTCCTCCCGTTGTGCCGTGGAAGTTTGTAGAGGGGGCGCCAGCTCAGGTGTCGTCCTTGTCATCTGACCGCAGTTCAAAATTACGAGGGCCATCCCAAAATAGCCCCCATGTTGCTTCAAAACGGGACGTTAATATAACTAAACTAACTGGACTAGTCAATTTTCTAATTCTCCCCTTTAACAATCAAAATGCCCCCTGCCCTATGGGGCGTGTGCCCAGCGTTGGGAAACACTGATTTAATGCCACCACAAATGCTAGTAAACACTTGCCAGTTACTAAACAATGACCCGTTAAGATTTGGACTTCAGTATTGGATTTATTGCAGAGTTGCAAACTGTGTTTACTTTGAACTTTATTTTATTAACTTGCATAAAAACTTCAGGATTTGGCATATTTAAATCAACTGAAGTTTATAACTAGTTATGTGTTATCTCAGCTTCAGCTGTTACTTTTGGATACCTCTAACTCAGTCACACTGTATCTCCTACATAACTAGTTCTTTTTTAGTGGAATAAAACTAGTATTTTCACTATAACTGTTTTGCTAATTACTCATTTTGGAAGTAAGTTATGAAAGCCATTATTGAAGTAGTAATATCTGCATAGAATGTTTCAAAGTAGATTCTTTTGTTTTTCACTTGATAGTACATTGATTTGGAAATCTACAAGTCTGTAGGCATTGAACATTATCGAGTGATTTTCAGTTTGTCTTTATATATTTTTAAGAAACATAAACATTCGATGTATTATATATAATCTTTTTATTTTATAGAGAGGATTTTGTGTCGGATTTTGATTTAATGATGCAAAAGAAAAAAGAAGAAAGCTCTAAAAGAAGACGACGAAGAGATGTTGATTTAATTAGCGATAGTGATGATCTGATTGCTGATATTATCTCTCAAATGAGACAAGCTGCTGAAGTAAGTGTAGATTGCTCAAATTCTACATGAATTGTAGAAATATGTTCTTCAATAGCAAATAACTCTGTTGTGTAAAAAGTTAATTATTATTCTTAAATTTTGTGAATAATTTAAGTGATTATGAAGGGAAAAATAAATGTGTAGCAGTTCATGAGGTTTTGATGAATCTACATGTTTTAAATCCATCTACAGGAAGTCTCTTTGTATGTCTGTGGGGATGTGAATGCAATAATTCAAAAATGCAACACATTATTTCAGTGAAATTTGGCATTTAGTTTTATTACTAGAATTGTTGAGGTGATTTGGATAAAATCCATCAGATTGACTGTCTGCTGATATATTTATTAGTGTGCATGTCAATGTTATAAATAAAAAACGCAGCAAGTTAGATGCTCGCAATCTTTTCACCAAATTTGTAGATCAGTGTCAAATTTTCGACCAAACGCAGAAAGGGAAGAGGTACTGTTTCTAAACGCTTACTCATTCTTCATTATACCACAAGGCTAATCCCAAAATGTATTATATTCTGGAAGCATACAAGAAAGTCGAGGAGAGAACCCTGTTTCTGGTTTATCCGTTGGCTTATTGAGCAATTGAATATGCCTTGATTGTTCTGTGTAGTTGTTTTTGACATGAAAAATGGTGATTTCTTTAGTTGGCCATGCAGTGGCATATTTTTTAAGGAAGAGCACTGCCATTCATTTTGATCTCTCCACTTTCTTCAGTTATCGTGAAAGTAATATCAATTCTAGAGTCTGTTGAACACTTTTGATCATTGACATTTTTGTATAATGTACCATCAAAACTAAGCTCCGAGCTGCTTATTTAAAGATAAAGAGCTCTAAAGATGTTTTTTTTAATACGCAAATTTTTGTTAATTTTGATTTCAGTTTTAATGTTTTCATTTTTTGCCCATTCAGGAAGATAAGATGCTGAATGAACAAAAGAAAACAGCAACAAAGAAATTAAAGATTTTACCAATGGTTATGTCTCAGCTGAAGAAACAAGATTTGAAGACTGCATTTTTGGATCAAGGTGTTCTAAATGTTATTGCCGAATGGCTGACGCCTCTGCCAGATCGCAGCTTACCTCATCTAAACATTAGAGAAGGCATGCTGAAGCAGCTGCTTGATGTATGCATTTCTGCTTATTCCCATTTATTCGTATATTTTATTTTTCACTTTAAAGATTACTGCATCTCCCATTAATGGAAATTATATGATTTTCAAACAGTATATCTTGGGATAAAATATATTTTTTTGAAGCATCAAATGCGATTAGTAATAATTCGTTAATAATGTTGTCAAGAATGTAGTGAATTTTATTATATATAATATTTTAAATTTTTATATCTCCTTTTTAATTTAGTTTAATTCTTTAGATTAAATTTAACCTGTCCTAATTTATTTATTGTATTTTAGCCTAATTTAATGAATACACTGGTATGTGCTTTGTATATATTGTTAGTTAGCATTAGTAAGGTCGTCATCATAAGAAACCACTACAAAAATGCATCGAATTTTGTTTATTTAACTGTATAATCTTCTTTAAATTCTACATTAAGACACTTTTAAACAATAAATTTGGTCTTTGTAGTGATCTTTATTTTGCTAATTTATTGTTCTTTTATAGTTTCCAAGTTTTGACCAAAGCCTTCTGAAATCTAGTGGTATTGGAAGAGCTCTAATGTATTTATTTAAACACCCTAAAGAAACGAAGGACAATCGTGCAAGAGCGGGAAGGCTCATTACGGAATGGGCGCGACCTATCTTTAATGTTACTACGAATTATCATTCATTAACTAAGGAAGAGAGGGAGCAAAGAGACTATGAACATTTACCTAAGCAACTTAAACGGAAGTGAGTGATATATATGTGCATATTTATGTTTTTTTTATTACGATAGTTTTTCTGTGATCAATTCAAGTTTAGTACTTAATTACTATGATATGCGGAATTAACACTCTGAGCGGTGTAAACGTCTTTTTACGTTTTTCACGTTCAGTTCAAAAGCGGATAGCTCGTATTTATATGTACATTTTCTTAAACAATCATGGATAAAGTCTTCTTATGATTTCAGAGATATAATTAAATGCAAAAAAGATCGATTCATTTACTTTAAAGCTAAGTTTTCTAACCTTATAGCTAAAACTGCAAAATAATTGGGCGCTCAGAGAGTTAAGAGAATAGGCTTATAGTCCAAATATTGAACAGAAGTGGACAAAATTAACTCGCCTTTTGTGATAAGATATTTTCAGACACATTAATAATCTAAAAGAAATTGAGGAAATTGTATGGGAATTGGAATATACTGAGACATTGCTAATGGGATCCATGATATTTTACTGAGTGTTACCTTTCCAAAGATGGAAAAATAACTAAAAAAAATCTAGCATTCTTGCCATTACCCCTTTATTAGTGAATGCTTGATCTGTGTATCCATATTTTGGAACTGAAATTTCCAACAAATTCTTCAAATATTATCTTTTTTGCTTTTTAATGTTGTATGTTTCTGATATTGCTTAATGAGTGTCGATATGCTGCATAGAGTTTCTAAATGGCATTCTGTAAACATTTTATTCACTTCAGGAAGGAATAGGAAGTATCCAGTATTATACCTGTCGGATATCGCAGATCTTTTACTAATCGGCAACAGCTTTGTGTGATTGAAATAGCTTAATCATTCATTTAAGAGGGGAGAGAACTGCTATGTTTTCTACATTTAAAAATTGTCTGGAAATGAGAAGGTTATTTTGCTGCTTGATGGTGCTTAATTGTTGTACCTCACCTCAGTGTTTGGAATATTGTATGGGAACTCTCCCCAAAACTTTTTTTTTTTTTTTCCGAATAAAAATGTTGCTTCCACCATACCAATTAGACTAATTTTTATGGCTGATTTGGTGCAATAATTTCTAACTAAATAATAATAATAAAAGAAAAAACATATATTTTTTAAAATATAAGTTTGTCTTCATTTTTAAAAGGCATTTTGCTTTGTTGCACAGCTGTTCACCATTTCACTTTAATTGTCATAAGAAATAGTATTTCTTATAAGCAGATGTCAAGGAAACACATTGTTTGTATTGGTTTTTAAGTATTTGCAATTTGCATTGGAAATTTCTATTTGTTTAAAGGGGTGGGGGGTATGTTGAGCAGTCACATATTGCTTGAAAGTTATTCCTAGCCAGTCTGATAGTAAATATAATTCTTGCTTAAATTTGATTTAAGTTAGTCTTTTGGACATTTAAAAAAAAAGAAAATCGTAATTTAGATAAATTAAAAAAGAAAAGTTTATGAAAATTAATATTATTTTACATCCCGTAATATTTTAGAAGACGGTTTTGAATGAAGCTCAGTTTTTCATGTTGTATTGTGATTATTTTTATTTAGTAAAATAATTATCATGAAAAGTCCTGTAAATTAGTACTTGTAAGAAAGTTTTATAGATGTTGTCATCTCTGTGTAGTGAATTAACAAGAAGGAACTTTCTTAGTTTTTAAATAATTAGTATGGCTGTCATAATACAATTTTTAATCTTTTATTAGAAAACGGTAGAAAAATTGCTTATTCACACAATTAATGTTTATTATATTAATAACAATGAAAAGTCTTAGTGTTGGATTGCTTCTTAAGTTTCGCTCTTTTTCTAAACAGAAAAAGTGAAGATGAACCAGAAGAAGAACCTAGTCCTAAGAGAAATCTTGAAGTATTGGAAACTGAAAAGACGTAAGTAGTTTTGTGTCCGTAGTGAAATACTAATTCTTTTCAGAATTTACCTTATTTTATTTTACTTATTATTTTTCTGAATCTTATTTGTGTTTACAGTACATACAATATAGTACATGTTACACACATTATTTTTCACATTATGTACAATAATTATATTGTGACAAATTCGTCTTGTGAGTGTACGTGAATGCAGTCCAATAAGCAGGATTACAAAAATAAAGCTCTTTATTTTACAGGTATTCTAAGCTAAGAAACATAACACAAATATTAAAACAGCACTTGTAAAAATTCACAACAGAGATTACCATTAAATCTCAACACAGCGCTCAAAGGTTTCTTATTAGCTCACCAGCTTGCTTGCAGATCGAAATCCAACTGGCCCCTCTTGGCTTGAGAGCTTGCCTTTTATTCTTTTCAACAGGAAGTGACTTCATTACATAGGAAGTGACATAATCTCTAGAAAGTTCATGAAACCAGTAGAAATATGTAGAAAGTTTGAGGTCCTTCTAGAGAATTCCTTTTGTCGCCAACTTTGTTGCCAAAATGGTCGCCAAATTTGTCGCCAAGATTAGCATCTCAGGGTAACGAATTTATAGCTTTGTAACAATATGTACATTACACCACCTGCATCCCTGTATTTAGAGCCATTTGGCTCCTTTCCAGTTTAGATGAATGGAGGTGAATTTTATTTTCTTTCAGAAAGGACAAAAACAAATAACAGGTACAAAAACAAATAATAATGAAAAAAGAAACATGCACTGGACAGGAACAACATAGAAAACAAAACAAAATGGAAAAAAATAAATACGTAGAGGAAGAAGAAAAAAAAAGTCATAAGTAGCCGGAAGTGTGTGTCAGTCTGGGCGGATGCGTGCTCAATGCTTATCCTCTACAATGAGATTGTTCTCGTCACATATGAAGCGCATTAGAAGTTGAAGTCGGGTTCTTGATAAGTTATTCGTGAGAATGTTTTTCAACCACTGCAATTTAAGTGACACTGTAGGAGTTTGGAAATGACAGGAGAGGGTAAACCGACATTTTGTGGTATAGTGCATTGGATCTCCTTTTTCTCCGCACGAGCAGTTGTCATGTGTTTGAAGATATGAAGGGAAGGGCCCGTGTCCTGTAACGAACATTAGTTCTTCTCTATTCCATCCTACTGGCTTGTTTGAGACCCTAGGCACTATATCGTGTGCACTGCGGCCAGTTTCTCCATTATCCCAGTTGTCTTGCCGCTCGGATTTCGGGTAGGAAAGTGTCTTGGGGAGAAAGAAAGGGTCGCCTTTTGTGATGACTTCTTTGGCTAATTGATCTGCGCATTCGTTGCCTAAATAACCGAAGTGGGCTTTGAGCCATCTCGGGTGAATGTGTTTATGGGAGAGCAAAATGGTTTGAATCTCTCGGGATTTAGGATTAAGTATGGCCATCAAACTTGACAAACTGTCTATCCAAATTTTGATTGGTCTATGAAGGGCTGCTTCAATTGCCATTTTAATTGCAATGATTTCAGCTTGGAAAGCAGAATTGCTGTGATCAAGTTCACCTTGCCATGAGGCTATAATTATATGTACAGAGATTGTATTTTTGTGTTTGATTTAATATTTTCATATCCCATTTGAATGAGACTAATGTTAAAAAATATAAATCCAACTTATGACCAGTTTGACTGGGAGTTGGAATGGAGCTTGGTCGAAATTCGAGATCCTGTGTACTTTTTTTTGTTATTGTGCTTATTTACTTGCATTTTGCAATATTATGCTGTGAAAGTAATAAATACTTTTATTTGTGTGTAAGTTATCATGCTTAGAATGAAAATTTTTTCTCAAATCGCAAAAATTTGAGAAGTGTAAGTATTGAAAATTTCTTCAGTTATTTTAGCATTTATCAAATATATTAATGTATCTGGAGTTGGCTATATGTTCACATTTTTGTTGTATTTTTTATCAATTATTTCCTCATAAATTATTTTTATTTCAAACAGAGCGATCAGACCCGGAGACAAAGGTTGGATCGGAAGAGCTCGTGTGCCTCTGCCTTCAAATAAAGATTATGTAAATAGACCAAAATGGAATGTAGAAATGGAATTTGGAAGAGTAAGTAAAATTATTTTTTAAATTAATTTTAGCTTTGCGGCTCATATAATTTTCTGTTACTTTGAATTTTATCTGCTTTGATTTTTAAAATGTATGTTGTGAGGTAATATTGCTTAAACAAGCAAGAATAAGAACCTGGAAATAAATTACTTGTTAAGTTTTATTAAAGAAAGGGTTTTCATATTTGGAAAAATATATAATTTATTATCTCTGAAAAAGTTTTATCACAAAGTTCCTTGCTTTTTTGAAGGCCGGCAAAAAATTGGCAATGCTTAGGCCTATACGAAAATTTATATAAATTTATACTCCCTCCCCATTTGCTGTGTTGATGTAACCTAAATTCAAAATGCCCCTTTTTTTGTATTACACAGTGATTTTGTAAAAAATATATTTTCGTGTAAAATGCTAATGCATATAATTTTGTTTCAGGGCCCGGCAAAGAAGCCTCTCAATCGTATAGAGAAACACATGAGGGCAATTCAAGATAAGAAACGTCTAGGCAAGCAGCAAAGAGCTATTACTATTAGTATTGAAGGCCGGAAGATGGCCATATAATTTATGAACTGAGAATAGGTCTATATATATTGTATATGTTTACGAATTTTTCTTGTGCTTTGTATTATACTTTAAAGTTGAATGAAGTTTTTATTTACTAAAATGTGCTTTGTTTTTGTTTCCATTTAGCAGTTTAATGACAGTCCATATCTGAAGGAATATTATGTAGTTTTTTGCATTCATAGTATGAATTGAGTTGCTAACATTCTTTTTCATATTACACAAATCACATATTCTTAGTTGAGAAACCAAATATATTAATACCAACGCAATATATAATAATAAAGTTACTGTGCTAGAAGCACAAGAAGTTTTGTAGATAGAGGGAAAAAAAATTGTTTTGCACTGTTAGACAGAATTTTTTTTTTATTTTAAATATTGCGGAACTTCTTTGCTATGTGGCTTATTTTGCCCTGGTTCCAATTCATTCCTATAAATTTCAGTGTTAATAAAAATCAATTAATATGTTAAATGCTTCCGTTGATTTTGAAAAGCGCAAGAAATCAATCACTTCAAGGTTCAATGCAAAGGGGACCTCATCTTCATTTGGGTAGTTGCGAAACTTTAAACCGTTTCCTAGAATACAATACTTTTCGATTATTAGTGAATTAAAAGCCGTTCCAATCGAATTCACAGATGAATGAATGAAGAATTTGCGTTCGAAAGTAAAAGGGTATGAATGGGCGAACATATTTAACCCTTTGCCTTCCAGAAACTTATTACTTGTATATTCTGTTTTGCAGGATGGATTTGCCAGTTAAATTGGACAGCGTAATTACTTTGATTATCAATCAAAACATGTAGTTACGATCTCGGTAAAAGCCTGTTTGAATAAATAATTGTATTGTATGTGTTTTGCGCCTAAAGTGTGCTTGCAAGTTGGTGCCACTGTAGTTGTAGCAGCGGACTACAAAGAGTTGATGTTGACGAGATTAGTCACTTCTGTCGTCTTGCGTCTGAAAGACTATCATGTCATGCCTAGTGTTTAAGGTTGACAGTCCCTTGGAGGGAAGATTGCTTCACCGATATGTGCGAACTCGGATGGCACAGAAAAGATAACACTGCCTCTCCCCAAAAAAACTTAAGAAACCTAAGTGCTTTAATGTTAAATCCTTTCTGTTATCTTATGAAGCAAACGGAAAGGTTTGGATGACAGTCGACATTTTTATAGCTTAGCGTAAACTGGCCAGTTATTTGAAGACAGAAAAACAAAAAAATCCTGTTCTTTCTGGATTGATGAATGGCACACTAAATTTTTCTGCAAACTACTGTAGTTTTTGTAACACGTTGATCCCCATATGAATCGAATATGATTCATCCCTAGATGACCCTGCTTCTGTAGTTAAGTGATAGCAGAGAAGGAGTAATCTAATTCGATAGATGGTTTGAATCTCGGGCTTAAACCATGGCGGTGAATGTGTTGAACCTCTCGATTGATCCCAAGCTTAAAGTGTTTTACAGAAGTGCTTCTAAGTTGTCTTGCCAAAATATTGATGATGGGAGAAAGCAAAGAAAAATTAGTCTTGGATAGATAATTTTTATATAGTAGGAATCGGGTTACAGCTGAATCAGGTAACTGATTCTGAGAAACTAGATTTCAGGGGGATGATTCTTTTAGTGTGGTGATGAGTCTGTCACTAGATGAAATTGACTGGGTGTATCCGAGTGCAAAAACTATTACTAATTACATCTAAAATGTTTGCAAGAATTGAATGAAGCTTCGAAACATAAAAGCATTAACTTTTTTTTGTATGTCCTTATGAGAGTGATGAAAAATCTGTAAGAGAAGTAAATTCAAATCGTATTGCTTTAATAGGATCCAAAATTAGTTGGTATAGCAAGAAAGCGGCTCTTTTTCGGAACGTAGCTGGCAATTTTGATTGGCGGACGCGCAGGATACGGAATTAATACCTTCACCTGAATGAATTACTTCGATTATTATTTTCGGATTCAATTTTATATTTTGCTTGCTGTGTAATAATCATTTTCACGTTCCAATTTTGTAATATTGTTTTGGATTGACGTACTCTGTACTGTAGCGCGAAAAAAAAAAAATAAGCAGGAAAATCAAATAATGTGTATCTTTTGTTTTGATTTGTTTTCAAAACTTTTTCATGTCATTGTGGGTGCTTTTTTTTTCATTTTGTTGAAAGTCCCAATTCCACGGGCAGCGCCGTGTGTTCGGCAGTGTCTTAACGTGTTTAAGTCTCGCATATTTTACTTGAAGTGTAATAATCATTTTCACGTTGCAATTTTTTAATATTGTTTTGGATTGACGTACTCTGTAATGAAGCGCAAAAAAAAAATAAGCAGGAAGATCAAATAATGTGTATCTTTTGTTTTGATTTTGTTTTCAAAACTTTTTCATGTCATTGTGGGTGGGTTTTTTTTTCTCTTTTTGTTTAAAGTCTTGATTCTACGGGCAACGCCGTGCGCTTACTGCTAGTATTAATATAAAAGAGCAATTTTGGAATTTGAAATGGAATTTGATATATTTTGCTTTAAATCTTATCTTTACTTTATGAACACAAAATACTCTCTGGTTGTGCCACTACCAATTCTACCACTCACCCGGTGGGGCGACTTATCTTTTCTTGGACATTTCAAGGGTGTGACAGAGGGGAGGTTTTCTTCTAAGGTTGAAGAATTTCTGCTGTTACCATATTCTCAGAACCTACCCTGAATGCCTTTTTCGGAAAGAAAGGAATATAAGTGGGAAAAAAAAAAAAAATAACATGAAAGTCGTTTTAACTCCGATTAAAAAAATACCCTCAAATTCTGACAATTGCAAAAAAACTTAAAAATTTAATCTGCTGATTTTAAATGTTTTTATTTTAACCAAAATGTGCGATGCCACACTTCTTGTTACCCCTCTTGTCACAATTTCACGAACCCCCTCCAAGTGTGTCATCATTTGTGGATGGCCCCAAAGCTGTATTCTTAAATTTCTGTTATCACATAGATAACAAAAGTTCTTAAAAGTAATTGGTAAACAAGAAGTTAATTAAGTGGCATTAATGAGGGAAAAGCACAATGTGTTTTGTGGCTCCATGGAGCCAAATTTGCCATTTCTGTTCAAAGGGAGTTTAGATGTGATGGATGCAGTCATGTCAAGTCTTGAAAGCACTGGATTACTGGGGTTCTGTAGTGTGTTGCTTCTTGGATGAAAAATTTCCTGGCAGATGGATTGGAAGGGTTGGACCACAAAATGGATTCCACTCCTTCCTGATTTTACTACTCTTGATTTTTTTTATTTTCGTTTTATATCGAGGTAAAAGCCTTTGTTTGCGGTATTCAAATGTTAAAAACTACGATAAACAGTTGCTGTGTCTAGTGGTTCTTGTCAAATGTTGGAAAACATGTAGCAAGAGCTTGAATACCGCCTTGACATTATCTCAGGTAGAAAGGGGGAGAACACAAGAAAATTTACATAGGTAATTGATCTTATTACAAATTCCATTATCGCATAGACAATTTACAAAAATTAGATTATGTTTAATTATAAAAGTTTTTGCACAAGAAATTTTTGTATTCAGGGAAAAAAAATTGTGTTCACCCTGTGTTCTGAGATAAAAATTCAAGGAATACTTATGTTAGGTTGTGTAAAAAAAAATTATTGCTCCCCAGGGTTTTTCCCATTGCTTTTGTCCCTAATAGAGAATATATGAAGTTTCAGTTCTCTAAGTTAACAGTAGAGTTTGCCTGTAAAACCCTGAAATTTGAAAAAAAGCTCTTAAAGTGTAAAAGGCCGCGGTGGCCTAGTGGTAGGGTCTCGACTTTGGGATCGGAGGGTCGCAGGTTCGAAACCCGATTCCACTGAAGATCCGCCGTGTATGGGGCCTGTTGCACGCTAAATCATACGTAGTGGCCAAACGTCCTCCCATTGGTGTGGCGCGGAAGTTTGGAGAGGGGGGTGCCAGCTCAGGTGTCGTCCTCGTCATCTGACTGCGGTTCAAAATTGCGAAGTCCGTCCCTAAATAGCCCTCGTGTTGCTTCAAAACGAGACGTTAACCTAACCTAACCTTAAAGTGTAAAATTAGAAATTTTTTTTTTTAGAAATTTTATATGGTTACTAATGTGCTAAAACTCTTTTATATTTGTTTCTATACTCATGTTTAGTTAGAATACACACACAAATAACTATTAACTGTACCCTTAGCGTCTCTTGAAAAAACAAAGTGATGAAAATTTGCACCAATTTTGGTTTTTGGAAACTGTACGACAGTTACTGTATGCTCACAAAAACAGTTTAAAAGTTTGCTAAAATGTTGAAGAAGGATATAAAAATGAATGCAGTGATAAGTTAAAATTTACAATTTTATTTGACAGTTTAACATGTAGCATTAAAAAAAAATCACAGTAGTGAGTTATCCTTATAACTTGTAAGAATTCCAATAACTCCCAAATAATCTCAGGCCATCACTTTAACTACTTTAAATTTTATTCAAAAGTGACTTCTTATAGCAAGGAGTTTTTTCTTACTTTCTTCAATTGACTGAAGTAGATTTTGAGCCTGTTTTTCATTTTTGGTCATCGATTGACTAAAATCTTCCATTAGTTTTGTCCCCCATTCGGCTGTGTCATTTACTACTTTTAAGTTCTTGATAAAAGTTTTAATTTATTTGAACCTGAAATCTTCCCAGGTCTGAGGATTATATTTCAAACAGGCTCCATCTTACTTGAACAAATCTGTTCATGGACAATTCTTGTTCAGGGACTGCGACACATTCTCCGCAGGCAGTGACTACACTTTAACACACGCTGCCTACAGTTCATGTGGTTCTTATCCGGTTTGGTATAGATGTAGGTGGACTTCATTGAGTTGCCAAAAAAAAATTACAGCATACAGAAGAATGACAAATGAAGACTAGCCCTATAAAGGAACATCCTCTCTGTAATTCCTTAGTAGAGTATCCTTTTGAATTTTTGTTGAAGTCCCCATCCTGGCCCTGCTATACGGTAGAGTTGTTAGTATTGGCTGACTGCTTTAGTCCCTTACTCTTGAATGTGTGAAATCTAATTTTTCATCTAATATAACTCCCAGGTCTTTTAGGGATGTTCTTTTTATTGGTTGGGAGTTCCATCTGACGGCTGGACTCCTGGACAGTTTAACTATTAATAAATATTGTGATTTTTCTATTGATATATTAAATTGATTTTTGTTGGTCCAAATCTTTAAAGTTTTGAGGGCGAAACTTGTGTGCTGTTCCAGTTCCCGGCGAGTTCTCTCACTGATGACAAAAGCGAAATTGTCAGCGAATGCCTGTAAATGAAAATCCTTAGGCCAATCTGTTTTCAATATTTCATCTGCGACAGTATTCCAGAAAAGAGATGTGCAAGATCCTTGTGGGAGCCTTGCGTTTGTTTCCACACCGCTGGTCCATCACTAGTTTGTATTACCACTTTGCGATTTGATAGGATGTCTTCTAATGTTTCTGAAATGTTGGATTTCTTGTAGAGCTTTCTTAATCTTTTTCTCATTATGTCATATTTTAAGTTATCAAACGCTCCTTGGATGTCTAGTGAAATAACTATGATGTAGCATTCTCATTTTTTGGCATCTTTGGTAACATCCAACAATTTCCGGAGAGCGTGGTTAATTGATTTGCCTTCTCTAAAACCAAACTGGTGGGGATGAAGCACATTTTGTTTATTTAGAGTGAAGTTGACTCTTTGGAGTAACAGCTTTTCTAATAGTTTTCCTAGAATTGGGAGGAGAGAGATAGGTCTGTAAGAGTTTATACTATTCTTTTCCCTTTTTGTGGAAGAGAAATATCAGTTCAAAGGCGTTGGGAATTTTTTTCAGATCTAGGAATTTATTGTGTAGCAACGGATTCAGAAACCCTCTGCGCTTTTGCGCATGCATCGGGTGGAGTTATTTTTTTTATAAAAATAGGGGGGGAAAGTGAAGAATGGAAGGGTGATGTTTACATTTTACTGAGCGTTATCTAACAAAGAATTCCGGAAATACGCTCATATGTCTCATTGCCTGACACTCCTTTCCGGTGTAAAGTCGTCCAAAGGTGGTAGTCTCGGAATCCGTTGCTGAACTATATTCATGAATGTAGGCAGAAGTCCGGGAAAGTTGGTATTTGAAGGGTATTCGACACAATTACCGAGTCAATTCCGTCAAATCCAGGGGCTTTGCTTCTGGGGAATCTTTTGAGAATATTATCGATTTCTATTTTGCTGTGAAACTTTCTTCAGAATATGAACACAGGGTTCGTACTCCTCCTGAAATTCCTGAAAAACTCCTGAATTTTGCTTTTTTTTCTAAGGGCCCTGAAAACTCCTGAAAATTGTGTTTTTTATCCTAATATTTCTTTTCGTCTCCTGAAAAATTACACTTGAAGAGCAAAATATAAAATTATAATAAAACATAAAAATATGACCTTTCCGTTTTTCCTTATTGACAGAAAGTTGCTGGAATCCGGAATTCTTATTTCTGACCTTACTTAGCGCCGAAAGAGTCTACTGCGCACGTTCGGAGTCACCGCAATCGGGACAGATGGGAGAATTTATATTTAGTATACTTTTTTTGCCAATTTTATAAAAATTTCCACCCTACCCCCTTCTCCTAAATTGATTTTTTTCACGTTATCTCCTGAATTTTCTGTACTGTACTCCTGAAAAAATCCTTAGAAACTCCTGAATTTTACTATCATCTATACAGTATGAACCCTGTGAACAGTGACTGCATGGAATGTGCCGAGCTTGTCCTAATAGTGTTGAGAGAAACTCTCCTCGGGGTGTTTATTAGCAAACGCCTGGGTCATTTCACAAAGCCAGGGGAATGTAAACAATACTTTACTCGGCAAAGATGTATGCTTTTGGTAAACAACTAAAATATGACAATGGTAAAGTCTAAAAACTGCATCAAATATGTTAGATCAGCGATTTGACTTTTGTTAAGATTTGGTTGAATGCCCAAAATGCTGCAGATGTTCTTGTAAATAAAATGGTTGCCAGAGCTGGTCTTTTAACTTTCAGTAGACATTTGAAGTATTTGATAGAAGAAACGGTAACATTTTCTTTATTTTCTAAGAAAGTGTCAGACTCTGAGAAGAAGGAGATTGCAGGATTGTTAATGAAATACAAAGCTAATGAAAAATCACTTCCCTCTGGTATATCCATTTTCCTTGTTTTAAATCATACCACAAAACTGCATCAATTGGTTAGACCGAAGGAATGATTGATTTTTTCATTTGTTGAACCAATATGGAGCCTGGTTGAAAAAGATTTCAAGTTCAATGAAATGAAAACTTTTATCACACGGGACGAATGACACAGCCGAACTGGGGCAAAACTAATTTCAAGATTTTTGTCAATCGATGACCAAAAATGAAGAACAGACTGAAAATCTACTTCAGTCAGTTGAAGAAAGTAGGGAAAAAAAAAAACCCTCCTTGCTCTAGGAAGTCACTTTTGAATCAAATTTAAATTAGTTCAAATGTGACTAGAGATTATTTGGCAGTTACGGAATTTTTACAAGTTATGTGAACAACTCACTACTGTGAGTAGTTAATTTTTTTTTAATGTTACGTGTTAAACTGTCAAATAAAATTGTAGATTTTAACTTATCACTGCATTCATTTTTATATTCTTGTTTAACATTTCAGTAAATTTTTAAGCTGTTTTTGTGAACATACAGTGACTGTCGTATGTTGTTTCCAAAAACCAGAATTAGTGCAAATTTTCATCATTTTATGTTTTTTAAGAGAAGCTAAGGGGTACAGTTAATAGTTATTTGTGTGTATACAGTATACTCTATTATCCGTACGCGGATTATCCGTGCTCATTCCGGACTCACAAAAAAATTTAAAGAGAAACATTTTCACGCTTATCATGCATATAAAATCGATGTTGATGTTCAATCGAGAGATTCATTCCCTTGAAATTAGTGAGCCGTGACAGCGGAGGTTAAAGAATAGATTTTTTCTTTCTTCCTCCACGTGCAATATCTACCGGTTCAACCCCTAATTTTCTGAGAAATGAATCACCCACTCCCTGCTAGCTCATTCTCGTACGAACACGCTTCTCGCTGACACGTCATTCTTTAACTTCTTCGTCCTCTTTCACTTTCGCACATGTTCCTTTAGTTTTTGTGTCTTGTTCATCGTCAGTTAGTAGCGTGAAATTTTTTACTGGTAAAAATGAGTGGTGTGAAACGAAAATTTGAAATCCTTCAAAAACTTGATAATGGTGAATCTGCTAGTACTGATGCAGAAGATGTACTAAATGAGGGAAATACAATTTCTCATTCTGCTGCTCTACAATCTGTGGAAACTTTGTTACATTATATGGGACAAAGAGGATTTGATTGCGGTGACATTACTGCGGTTTGTAAAATATGTGTCGATATACGACAAGAGATGAACAAAGAGCAGAAGCAAAGACGCATTACAGATTTTTTAAAGCAGTAAATGTTAAAAGGAAAATTCCTAGTTTGATGTTATACAGCATGCAAATGTAAGTAATTTTTATATTTTTGTACTGATGTTGATTTGTTCTTTAATAAAAAGGAGTTTTCGGATTATCCGTGTTTTTCTATTGTCCGTGCGATCCCTCCCGGTGATTAACCCGGATAATCGGGAGTGCATTGTAATTCAAATAAACGGGACTGTAGGAACAAATATAAATCAGGGTTCGTACTTGTCTTTACAAGTCCTTATTTTTGAATTTAGTCCTTAAAAGTCCTTACAAATCCTTATTTTTATGCCCCATTTTTAAAAAGTCCTTGAAAGTCCTTACTTTTTGCCACCTCAGCTAGAGCAAAATACATGCAGTATTTAGAAAGTGAAAGATTTAAAGTAAAGACTGAAACAAAACAACTGAAACGAAAAGCTCTAGGAGGAAATAGATTTTTTTAAAACAAAAGAAAATGTTCCAAACCAAATACACCAAACAAACGGGGAAGCAAATGATTTAGCTAATGAGGCTAAAAAGTCAAAGGACATAAATTTATTCAATCGCATGAACCAAGAAAAACAATTATTGAAAAGAAATTAAAATAAATACCTTGGGTATAAAATTGAATGAAAAAGTTTGGAATTAAAAGATATTTAATTTGATTACCAGTGTCATGGTTTTTTTCATCAATTTATTAACTCATATTTTTAAGAATTTTTGTTGTGTTAAGTTTGTAATGTATCTTCTATCTATGTTTTATATTATACTTTATCATCTAATAGGCTGAATTTGCAAAAATGAGACATTTTATTTAAAAATGCGTGCGACAATTCGTTAAGTTTATTCAATTTAGAGGTCCTTATTTTTTGGTTTTGTAAGTCCTTAAAAGTCCTTGATTTTCTTTTAAGGAAATGTGTATGAACCCTGATAAACCAGTTTTAGCACATTAGTAAATTTCTAAAAAATTTTAAAAATTTTGCATTTTAAGATCTTTTTTCTTCAAATTTCAGGGCTTTACAGACAAACCCAACTGTTAACTTAGAGGGCTGGAGCTTCATATATTCTCTATTAGGGCCAAAAGGAATGGGAAAAAACCCTGGGGAGAAATGTTTTTTTTAAAAGGTTTTTTTGAGAGCCTAATGTATATACAATTTGTGAAGATGGGTCATTGCATTGAAAGTGCTGGAATTATAATTTTTTAAATTTATTGAAAAGTTGAAATTTTTAAAATATTTTATTACTTTTGTCTGACATTATAAGCATGATAATATAGTGAAATTATTATAGCACCTTATTGAAATGTAGTCCTCGATATTACCCATTGAACAGCTAAAATGAGTAAATTATCGCATTTTTAGCCCAGGCTTGATAGGATGTCATTTTGAAATGGTTTCTTGATTGACATAATAAAGAGGTTTAACTCAATATGCGATAATCCTTATAGAAATCTTATGCTGAAGAAAATTATTGCTTACTATTCCATTTTAAAAACCATCTGTCCCTTTTTGGACGTCCTATAGTAAGTCGAGATAAAAAGGTCTACCAGATAAAAGTATTTGACTGACTAAAGTACTGTAAAATCTCTCAAAACCGATTAAACCAGCAACATCAAAATAATGTCTCTTTTGAAAGTATAAATCTAAAGCTGATGCCTATGGAAAAAAAGAAAAATGCTTTAAGGAAGAGAAGGTCAGGCTTGGGTGGATGTAGATTATTCTGTTCCCCTCTCTCTCTTGATGCTGAAGTAATCGAACATATACCAGTGAAGATGAAGATGAGGGAGGGAGAAGATGAATTCAACGCGGAGATCCAGAAATTGACATGAAGGAAGCAGACGTACAGACTTTCATAAACTTTGCCGAGCTATGCTCGTTTGTGTAGGCACATGACGTCATGAAGCTTCATTTTTATATGGTGAATTTTTAAAATTTGGGTAAACGGGCAAACATCTGAAGCTATATGTCATCATAATAAGAAATGCTTGTGATAATATGCAAGATAATTTGAAAATGTTGTTTAATTTTGTTTTTCTGAAATATAAAATTCCGTGTATGTCTTTTAATTTTCAGTAAGATTCGTTGTACATTCTGTATGGTTTTCGATATTATTTATTTATTTTTGGCATATAAATCCACGAACACGACTAATGGATTTCGCATGCTGCTATTTCAAACAGATGGCATCACTAAACACGAACACTTAAGTTCTAGAAACATACATTCAGTTATCTGAAGAATATATTTTATGGCGTCGGCAGAGTCCCGTTGCTGCTGGTTTAGAGAGATTTTACTGTTTCAGAAAAATACTTATTGCATCGTTGACCGCAAATATCTGTCACTCACAAGACAAAAGAAATGCTAATGAGCCAAATGAAATTATCTATATTATGAGAGTTTTTGTCAACACAGTACTGAAATCTTTCAGTGAAATATATCTTGTTAAATCATTGCCGTAGTTTGACATTAATTACGTTACCAATTTTGCTGTTGATTCTACTTCGCTTCATGTTTTGTCAATGTATTTCGACTTATTATTAAGGTATCCGAACACCTTCGGAGCACTTTTTTCTTAAATTGTGAAATAGAAACACCAAAATACGTTTTTTAGATTCGAATTTAGTAAAGATTAATATTAGCGTATGATTTTTGAGTATAAATTATTATAAATTTACAAAATTCTTGAATTTCTGCTGCTTTTTAGAGGAAATTTCCCAAAACTTCAAACACGCTACAGGTCAAACTTTTGTAATAATTCAAATAAAACTAATACTAAAATAAACTACATACTATGGACTAGTGATTGTACTAGAATCTTAACATTCCTTGGATAAATAAAAATTTTAGAGCTAATCGAACAATCATTAGAAGATTTTCAGCAAATTTTCTATGTCATTTTTCAAATAAAAGACCATAATTTAAAAAAATATTGTTACAATATACATTATTCTAGTACATTCACTAGAGAAACATTTGAAGAAAGTGTTCACAAAATTTCAGAACAATAGAACGATAATATCTCGAGTTATCATGTTTGAAGTTTGAAAAATATGCATAAAATCTAATTTTGAGAAAAATCAAATTTTAGTTTTTCCGCGCGCTCAAATTATGTATCTAAACTTTAAAAAAAATTCCTAAAAATGTACTGACATCATATTAGCTTGCAAAAAAGGAGTTTAAAAGAATTTTTGACAGATTTCTGTCCCTTTAAATGACAACTTCCGGTTAATTAAACGCCCACTTCCGGTTTTCGGTTTGTTATAAAACAATTAATATCTCATCTTCTAATTAACGTACCGACAAAAGTAAATATGTTTTAGAAAGGTAAATGAATGAACAATCGAAAACATCAAAAATTAAAAAAATGGAATTTTGGTCGAAAATCGACTTTCGAACGTGTTCGGATACCATTATTTAAGATTATTAAAAGTAGTTTTTTAGAAAAAAAATGTTGGCATGTAAGTACTGTAGAACTTCCTTGTCATTTGACTGCAATACGTTTCTAGAAAAAACCTTTGAATGGTCAGTGACTTTTATTGATTGGAAGTGATTTGTTGCCAAATTGGTGGTCTTTATTGATTGAAAGTGATTTGTTGCGAAAAAAGCCCGGTAAAATGAGATTGCCAGAAATAGGAGGAAAATAACAAAATCAATGAATTATAAAAATAAATAATCATATTAAAGGTCCTGGCAATTCCATTGATTCTCTTCTACTACTCTTTTATTTCTATGAAGAGAAATTTCGTGTTAGTGTAAGAGTGCTTTACTTTCTCGTATACGAAGTATACAAAGAGAAAAGGCAGGCAAATTTGATGGAGGTAACGCCTCCTATACCAATTCTTTGATTTCATCCTGAGTCCTTTTCATAACATGTGGTGTTGTACAGTCATGCTGTAGAATGACGTTTTTACTTTCTCGTATACGAAGTATACAAAGAGAAAGTATTGTAATCGTCGAAAAATTCGAACTTGAGATTTTGATGAATCTCCAAGTTTCAGACCTCCATCAGTCCGAAAAGCACAAATTTAGAATTATGTCTGTCTCTGTGTGTGTGTGTCTGTCTGTGAACACGATAACTCGAAAACTGTTAGAGCTACGGGGATGAAATTTGGTATGTGGTCTTTAAACATAATTTGTAGGTTTCTTTCAAATTTTGGACTAAATCCGTCAACGGGAAATCTGTCTGTTTGTATGTCCGCGGTCATGTGAACGCTATAACTCAAAAACTTGAATAGCTAAATGGATAAAATTTGGTACACAGTTTTATCGTTATGAATGTAGGTCCGTATAAAAGTTTGGGCCAAATCCGTCAAAAAGTGGCGTTCAAATTGCATATTCAATTTCTTTTAATCCGATTCTCATGCGCATGCGTATTGGTAGCAATCTGTTATTGTTGTAAATTTTATTTACAACAATAAATAATGTTTTCAAGCATCAATTGTTAACAATTTTTTTATTGTTGTAAATCAAACCGATCTCATTATTTCAGCAAATCTTTTATTCACGCGCTTTTGCAATTGTTACGGTTGTGGTAGTATAAATTGTTTTCTTGGGAATTCAATTCCAAAGCAGAATTTTCGCTTTAGTAATCATTGCATTGCCTATTTTATCGCGCCTGCTTCAAAGCAATATTTTTTGAAACGTGGCAACAGATATTTGATTTCAGGTTTGTTTTTTTGTTTTACTTTCTCGTATACGAAGTATACAAAGAGAAAGTATCTCCACTACGAATCTCCACTTAGAAAGTATACGAGAAAGTTTAGGGGAGACCACTCCCGCTGGTTTCTGTTGGGTACTTTTCAAGCGAAGCTCGTTTACTCGTTATAATTGTTGTCAACAAAGGTCTGCAGTTATGATTTCACTGGTTGCAGCAGCTCAAGACATATATCATGCTTCAAGTATTTCACCAAAGAGAAAAACAGTACCTACCGAATCTGGAGACCTGGCTTTGGGATGTGCAATAGGGTTTTATTGGGATAGAGCCATTGTCTTTTGTATTTGGGATTTTTATACAGAACGCCCAGTTCTCAACTCCTGTCATACCAAAATCAATAAATGGTTCTGCGTTATGTTATTGCGACAACAAATAACAGGCGGGTGAATGATTAGTTTTGTTCTCTTCCGACTGAATTTGTAAAACCTAAACATCTTCTCTGTTAACTTAAGAAAACTGCAGGAATGTTCTCGAATGGTTGCTCAGCTTAATTTGTAACTCTTCGATCATTTGACAAGGATTTGCTTCCATTCCCATCCATTAAACATGATTATCAAAAGAAGACACGGTTTTTCTGGTCGAGGCGAGTCTCAAAGATAAAAAGAACCCTGCACCTAAGAAAATATCATTTGGCATTTGCGGGTATCTAATGCGACTGGATAAACATTACAAATATTTTTTGTAGCATTGGTTGAATGCTACGGACCTACCTTTACCTCTACCTTTCAGAAATTCAAACAAGATGCATGGATGAATATGCACTCCTTGTGGTTTTTGGCTTGATATTTTAAACAGGGATGTTATAAAATGAAATTGACATATAAAATAAAACAAAATAAGTCACTTTTACGTACAAAAATATCGTGCGTAACTTCGGCGTATGCAATCAATTAATTAATACTAACCAAATGCTGATATGTGCAAATACGACATTATTCTCTGCACCCCCAATTGTTGCAGATACATTTTATACATTGAAAAAAGAATTTATCATCTGTGTGATAAATGAAATAAACTTTACAAATATGAGTAATTTTATGATAGTTTATGTTTATTCTTATTTCAAAGAATCGAACCTTTCTTGAGATTGCATGTTTCAAGAATTTTTTTTTTATACGACATTGTTTTCTGTACCCCCAATAGTTGCAGATACATTTTATACATTGAAAAATGAATTTATCATCTGTGTGATAAATGAAATAAACTTTACAAATATGAGTAATTTTATGATAGTTTATGTTTATTCTTATTTCAAAGAATCGAACCTTTCTTGAG
>BGPR01001699.1:193172-227975 GCA_013235015.1 Araneus ventricosus
AAAGTTATGAGGTACGGAAACCCCGACAATAATTAATGAACACCCTGTATATATATATTTACTTTATGTCTGTTTTTTTTTTCGTGCTCACGGGGGGTCAAGCGGTCATAACGAGTAACTTTTTATGTGGGGACGAAGTGGCCGCATCAAGGTATGATATTCCCTGCTAGCATATGCAAAACCCATATAAAACGTGTCCACGGGTCAGCACACGGCGCTTAAAATATGATGCAAAATGTCCACTGGTGGTCACACGGTTCGAATGAAGAAACTGAAAATGACCACCGGTGGGCTGCTAACGTATTAATTTTTTATTAGCATGTTTCATTCCAGCTAGCACGCCGTTGAACATGCTCGCACAATACACATAAACTGCCCGCACCAATTTCATGTTGAAATCAACAGCGCATTTTATATGAGAAATAAGGAAGTGAAATTTTACATCACTGATTACGACAACGTGCAATTAGGTTATAGGCAATGCGGATAATTACGTTTATCGCGCGATTGTGACAAGTGACTTGACTTCATTAGAATGGTTCATAAACACAAGAAGCAGAACGGATGTAAAGTTATTAAAATAAAACTGTTTAAATTTCTTCTTAATTTGAAATTTAAAATTAATTTGCTGAAGAAACCATGAATATCATATTATATATTAGAGATTTAATTAAAATTATACACATCTCATATATATATATATATATATATATATATATATATATATATATATATATATATATATATATATATATATATATATGAGATGTGTATAATTTTAATTAAATCTCTAATATATAATATGATATTCATGGTTTCTTCAGCAAATTAATTTTAAATTTCAAATTAAGAAGAAATTTAAACAGTTTTATTGTAAAAACTTTACATCGGTTCTGCTCCTTGTGTTTATGAAGCATTCTAATGAAGTCGAGTCACTTGTGACACTCGCGCGATAAACGTAATTATCCGCATTGCCTATAACCTAATTGCACGTTGTCGTAATCAGTGATGTAAAATTTCACTTCCTTATTTCTCATATAAAATGCGCTGTTGATTTCAACATGAAATTGGTGCGGGCAGTTTATGCGTATTGTGCGAGCATGTTCAACGGCACGCTGGCTGGAATGAAACATGCTAATAAAAAAATTAATACGTTAACAGCCCACCGGTGGTCATTTTCAGTTTCTTCATTCGAACCGTGTGACCACCAGTGGACATTTTGCATCATATTTTAAGCGCCGTGTGCTGACCCGTGGACACGTTTTATATGGGTTTTGCATATGCTAGCAGGGAATATCATACCTTGATGCGGTCACTTCGTCCCCACATAAAAAGTTACTCGTTATGACCGCGTGACCCCGTGAGCACGAAAAAAAAACAGACATAAAGTAAATATATATATATATATATATATAGGCATAAACCAGCAAGAGAATAACCATGAAAAACCCTTTTAACAAAACCCCTGAAGAAACAAAAATTGGTCCCACATGTGAGATTCGCGCAATCAGTGCGGCGCTGAACGTGTTTAATAGTAACAAGTAGAATAATTCAGCATACCAGATGTATTTCCTTATACACTTAATAACTTAGCATATCTTTTTTACTCAATATCTTACCCTGACCTTTTCTTATAGATTCTACAAAAAGATTGAATAAAATAAAACCACTAAGTAAAAATTCATTACATCTTTGCGAAGGAATACGAAAACATGAGCAGAAGTTTCATTCCTTATCTTTTCATAAAGGAAGAAAAATATGATTAAATATTTGGCGAAATAGTGGAAACGGATTGCATTTTTTTCCAGCAATTAAAAGATATTATTACAAATTATGTATAAAAATAATTTTAAAAAAATTGTCAAAATAGCCAAAAAATATTGTACGATAGTGAAATTGGTATTAAAAAAATAATTTTTTGAATTTTATGTTTTGCTTACTTTTAAATTAATTAAAATTTTAATTAAAATTTTAAAAAAATCACTCCGAGGTACACATTCCCACCCTCCAAAGCATGTTTGGCCAAATTTGGTACCTTTGGGCCTTTCGGCCCTGTACAGCGTCAACCCACACACACGCACACGCTCGCACGCACCACGACATTCAAGTCACTTACAGTTGGTGTTTAGAATATTGATATATTTTTTTAAGTATTAGAGTGTCTTGAATTTAATATGAGGCAACATTCTTTATTGTTTGCTCAAATTTACATTTTTCAGTTTAAATCCTCCAAATTCAGTATGTTGTTTTATATCTATCATGTTCTGAAGGCTTTTGAAAGGGACCAAACTAACATTTCAGTGCGACACCACGTAAACTACGCTGGGCTGCCGATGAGTCTGAAGTTATCCAGGAATCGAAAACTCCTAGGCAAATTTTTTATGAACTCTTTCTTAAATTTGTATCTTAAGATGCAGAAATATCAAATAATTCGATTCAAACTGTAAATAAGTTATTTTTTATATTCCATAGAAAATTAGATTCAATGTTTAACATTTTTATCTGATGAATACTGGAAATCTCCGATGTAAAAATAATAAAGATAAATTTTGTCGGAATGTCTAACGTGTGAGTTACCAATACCAAAATGGTTTCTCTGCTCTCTCAGCTAGATTCAAATTTATTTGTTTCCCTTTTTGCTACATATATGATTTTAAAATTGCCCACTTAGAGCATTTCTATGAGATCAGAATCTGCATGCATGTGTTGTAAAATGGTTGTTGCTTGTGTGAAAATGTGGCATTAACATCGAGTTTTGAAAACAAACTCGTTATTACTGCTTAGTCATCGAATGTGATGCGGAAATTATCTACCATAATCGCCTTTACAAGCTCGATAACAAAGTGATACGAAATTACTAAAAGTTGTTAAAGCAGTTTCAACAGATAGAATGTTTTCTTCGCCGATAACGGATGGAAATTATCTAATAATTTTGTGCAAAAATGTACTTGCATTAAGGAAATTAGTCTCTTGAAACTAACCGGTACTTTCATGATGAGGGGCGTTTCAAAGATGCGATGTGAGATCGTGTAATTGTTATAAGAAAACTATGTAGCACTGTTATTTTCACTTTTAATACATAAACTGATTTTACGAAGAAATTTTCAAAACAATACCGTGGTAGCAATTAATTTTATTTTATCTAGTATGAAGGTGATAATCAATTAAACTTAATCTTTTTAACTTTCTAATACAGGAAATATACAGAGAGAAAATATTATAATCGTCAAAAAATTCGACCTCGATTTTTATGAATCTCGATGTTTTAGACTTTCCTGAGTTGAGAAAAAACCCTAAACTATTTTAGAATTATGTCTATCAGTCTGCCTATGAACTCGATAGCTCAAAAAAAAGCAGCGAACTAGATAGATATAATTCTGTCTGTGGTTTCAAGACCAGAGTTGTAGATTTTGATCAGATTTTGGACGAGAAGTCTGTCCGTCGGCACGTGAAAACGATAATTCAAAAATATAGCAATCCGGACCTATTGTTTAGCAATGGATTCGGAAACCATCTGCGCTTTTGTGCATGCACCGGGTGGAGTCATTTTCATCAAAATATGGGGAAAATGAAGAAAGGAAGGGTGATGTTTACTTTTTACTGAGCGTGATCTAACAAAGAACTCCGGAAATGCGCTCATATGTCTCATTGCCTGACACCCCTTTCCCGTGTAAAAACGTCCAAAAATGGCATTCTCGGAATCCATTGCTGAACAGTATGCAATTTGACATACGGCTTTATTGCTAGAATTGTATCTGTGTATCAAATTTTGGACTCTATTCGACAACGGGCTGACTGTCTGACGATTTGTCTATTCGTGCGCATTTGAAAGCAGACACTCAAAAAGGAAACAAGCTAGATAGGTGAATATTAGCAAATGATCTTGACGTCAAAATCATAGATCTGTGTCTAATTATGAAGTAAATCCGCCAAAGGGTATAGTGCCTGTTTGTTTGTATGGGACTTGATAACACCAAAAATAAGCAAAATGAATGAAATTTGGTAGACTGCCTTCACATCAAAATTGCAGCTATATTTCAAATTTTGTAAGTATACGAGAAAGTTGAGGGGAGAAGAATCCCCCTGGTTATTAATAGTATTTATAAATTAAATGCGCAAGATGAAAATAATGTGTAAGAGAAAAGTATTGTGTCTTTTGGTCAGTTATTCTTTTGACCATACTTCGCTCTACAATTAATGCAGACTTATTTTCGCAAATTTTAGTTTTGCCTTTCATTTATTATTTCTGAAATGTAGCTAACATCGCTGAATATGATGGCGTATATTGTTATCAGTTAGTTGACTCGTCAATCTTTTTATTATTATCAGTTATTTTGAACTCGTATCTCTCGTCAGATTCTATTCTTAATGGTGCATAATTTTGACGTTCTTGAGAGATTTTAATGATTATAAAAACCACAGATTTTCAAAAAGTCGTTGAATAATTTTTAGACAAAACAAATCAAACAACAATTATATATTTCAGTTCCAGAAGCATTAAAATAGCTCCTATCCTCACATGATTAGTTCAGAATCAAACATTTTTTTTAAATACAAAGAGTTGAATTTATAAGAATCATTTGATCCCGCTTTCCAACCACCTCTACTACTAATAAAGGAGAAAGGGTGTCTATCAGCGTGTGCGTGTTGGTGCTCCATTGGGCATACCGCTACCAAATTTAGTACAAACATACTTTGGAGGGTGGGAATGTGTACTTCGGAGCTATTTTTTGATATTTTTAGTTAGAATTTTAATTAAAAATTAAGCGAAATGTTTCCGTTTTTCCATGATTACTTCTGAAAATATAATAGCACAAAAATGAATTTTACATCATCTAAAAGCTCAAACAATTATCTTTTTAATGATAAAAATTAATTTGCAAATCGAATTTTATCTTTAATCTTAATAAATTTAAAATATTTGTAGGCATAATTTACAACAATACTTTTTGTTTTTTCAACGAAATTCAAATCGTCTTCATTGTTTAAACAAATGCTAGCTGCGTGGCCCGGCGTTGCACGGGCTATCTCGAATAATGCGCCATTCTCTGGCAGAGAGAGATTGTAGTGAGGACTCGGGATCCATATTTTTCATATGCTCGCCTCCATTTTTTAAAACAAACATGGTCACTTACTTTCCCCAACAAAGGTAAATATCCTTTCAAGTCTCGTCTTTTTATAACCTTATTTTCATACGCCAGCCTCCGGTTTATTTTTTCTACAAATATTGTCACTAACTTTCCTCCAAAAACGTAAACCTCCTTTTAATCATATATTGTTTAATTAAAACTTTCAAATCTAGCCTTTTAATTACCTTATAGCTAATAACCCGGCGTTACTCGGGATCCTCATTTTTTCATATGCAAGCCTCTGTTTTTTTCCCTACAAATATTGTCTTTAATTTTCCCCAATAAACGTAAATCTTCTTTGAATCCTCTCTTGTTGAATTAAAACTTTCAATTCTATCCTTTTTACTACCTTAAAACGGTATGGTATAAATGAAAACGCGAGAATTTTGGAAAAAAATTCTAAACTTTTAAACAAAAATTCGTATAATAATTAATACGATTTTAAAATGAACAATTATACTTTCAATGTTTATAAGTTAAAACAGGGTAGCAAAATATTTTGTTTTACAAAAGAAAAAATAAAATGACATAAAAAACAGAAATGAATAAAAATAGTACACCAAATTGATAAATTAAACACCATATACATATATTTTCTACTTGCCCTTATTTGAATAATAATGGAGGAAAAAAAAAATACCGCTTGAAAAGAAGAAATATTTTCCCCAACAAACGTAAATATCCTTTCAAATCTAGTTTTTTTATTACCTTACTAGCAGTACCCGCACGGCGTTGCCCGTTGCATCATGAATTTCAACAATTTTTTTAAAGAAAAGCCCAGAATGACATAAAATAAATTTTTGGAAACAAAATCAATACAATATCTATATATTACTGATTTTGTCCGCTTGTTTTTCTTCGCGACAGTGACATTAACTGAAGATAGGTTTAAAAAAAACGACAATGAAATTATAAAGTTTGCTGCAAACGATGCTATTAAATAATTCAAACTGAGTAAAACAACCAGCTGGTTCGCTCACTAAAGTTGAATAATAATTTAGTAAAGCTGGCGCAATAAAATCTTTGTATCTGCAGTTAGATACTTTGAATTAAAGCCATTCAACGAAATGATTTCAAATTAAAGTTGCAGTACCAAATAAACCGATATTTTCGAAGGAGTTTTTAGAATTTAAAAGATTGTTTCCTATAAACCAGATAAAATGTTAAAGAATGAAAACCGAATGAAATTTTAAACAATTTTAAATGGACTAATACGCCTTGAAAGATACAGAAAAACATAATTTCTATGGTATTCAAATATATCCAAAATGAATCAGAGAAAAAGAAGAAGGGGGAAAAAAGAGACGAACTCTTCTTCGGCTTCAGGTTTAAACTTCGAAGCCACGTTATGTAAATAGCTCCTTGAGGCCATATTTCAGAACATGTCTTCTCTAACTAAAGATATCATTCTTTATGCTCCACTATCAAAACGTATAAAAACAAACACATTAAAAGCATGATCTGTCGACGCGATGATCGTAGTGCAAAACCACGCTGAAAGCAAAAGGATTATGACGTCACGTGGTTTCGACAAAATGCACCTGGGAATACAACATGCGATCTTGGTTTCAAAGAATCATAAAGCGAACATCTGTTAACACTTCAGAAAAAAATTAATTAAAATTCAACATTAAAAGATGTTTTAACCGTTCTTGTTTTAAATCGGGCAGAAATGTTTCAGTTATTACCTCAAAAAAATTGAAAAAGATGACTTTGTTAGAACATCGGGTGCAGCAAATTTAAATACAAAAAAAAATGTCTGGAAAACTGGTTATTTTTAAAAAAAATTCTCAAAATTCAGTAATTTACGTTAGAAGCTCAAAACAAATTTCATTAGAAAGAAAATTATTTGTTCTATCCGATGGTGTATCATTTTTTTTCGTACTTTTTATCAGAAACGATACTGTGGACAAAACTTTTTCAAAAATCACCCAAAACAACACAGAACATTAAATAAAAATTTGTCTAGATTAAATTTTAAAATTCGGGCTTCGAGGTCCATTGAGTCAACAATACGACTACCTGTTTGTCCAATTTCACTCTGTAAGTGCGATAGATTCGTCTGGACATCGCGTGCACACACACAACATTGCCTTTTATAAGTATAGATAACAGTAACGTTGCGAAATGAAACAACATCCACTATAATGTTGCGAAATGAAACACCATAAGACAAAAAAGAAAGAAAAAGATACAAGAAAACTATTTTTTCCCGATGTTTATAAATCAAAACTCGGAAGCACTCTAAAAAAATTAAAACCTTTTCTAAAAACCAGATGCAAGAACATCGGATTAGAATGATTAATAATAGGGGTTGCCGATAGATGGCAGCATGGTATATTCATTCATTTTGACTTTTTAATTAATTTCTTTTTCACTAATTGTGATTTCGGAATTTTAATGGTCAAAATGGATTACTTGGATTATTTCCCATCTTTTGGTACTTTCGGCGCGTTTCTGCATTAAGATAGCCTCACATATATACATACACGTCGAATTTTAATAGTTGTAGTAAACAAATTTTATTTGCGTGTTTCTCTTCCAATGTTAAAAGCTAAGGTAATACCTGAATGTTTAATGCTATGTTAGATTCTTTTTATCGGCATATTTTAATCCAGCTAACATGCTGTTGGGACTAAAATGTGCCTTGAAATTTTAACGTTGAAATCATATGTATATTTTGAAAGAGGAATAAGAGAGTGAAGTTGATGCCGACAACGTGCAATTAGATGTTACATGACAGTTATTTGACTCCATTAGAGATGTTCATATAGACAACTAACAGAACAGGTGCGAGGCCACTAAAAGAGCATGACCTATCACAATTTGAAATTTAAAATTAGTTTGTTAAGGGAACCATGAAAATTAAATTATGCATAAGCGATTCAATTGAAATTATATTCCCGGCGAACAGGCTGGTCGCCGAAGGCGGCTAGTATACTATGATTATCAAGTTTTGTAATCAGAACTTCATTTAATGATATCAATTTCGAAACTTCCGGTTCTTTTTTGAGATGTTAAGAAGAATCTTTTTTTTCGAATTTACCAGCTTACTATATTTAATCCGTAAATACCATTTAATACTCTATCAAGTACATTTCTAAACTAATGGATATTTCGATTCAGTGTTAGTCTTCAAAACAGAGTTGGATTCTCTCATAATTCCTTCAATCGCCACTATTATTGTTAATTGAGTACTGTTATCGATCATCAGATTGTTGTAATAACAGAAATACTACAATCACATAGGGCTAAAAGAGATCTTAAGCACTAGGTACAAAGATACGGTAGAACAAAAAAAGTTACCAAGAAAATGGTAGTAACAGATTGTGTTATGTGAAAAAAGGAAAAATACCGCTAAATTTGAAAGTGTTACAAGTTGCTGAGGGTTCAAGTGAAAAGATATTTAAAGTCAGTTGATCATTCTTTATAATTAAACACCCTAATAGAGAAGGTCGAACAAATCCACAAAAGATTAGTTCAAATACTAAACTCTCTGTCCAAAATATGGTGCAAAAAGTGCTAACAGAATCGAAAGATTCATTTCTGAACGAAATAATTAGGGGAATGCTATTTGATATCGCTTAAATTGCATTCTAAAAAAATTGTTGAAATAAACTATTCAGGTTTGTTCTAAAATTGTATCAATTCGATGTGGTTATAACTTAATAAATATCCCACTTTCTCTGAGCGAGGAACTCCTGAAAGCGACTATGATTTATCGAGTTATTGTTTTTTTATCTAATAGAATGATTTTCGTAATAAGTATTTTTAGAATCAGTGGCTAGTATCAAGTTGTCCAGATCCTCGTGTGATCTCACTTTGCGATGCTTTCTGTAGCTGTATTTTCAAGACTGTATGCACATTTTTCTGCCTGAGTGTTCACCAGCAGTGGTAACTGTTTGACAGAGTGCATAAGCTCAAGTTTCATACCTTCGGATGCTTAGCTTGATATTAAATTAATGGACCCAATTAATATTGATTTACACTTAAGGTATCCGAACACGTTCGGAGCACGTTTTTCTTAAATTGTGAAATAGAAACACCAAAATATGTTTTTTAGATTCGAATTTAATAAAGATTAACATTAGCGTATGATTTTTGAGTATAAATTATTATAAATTTACAAAATTCTTGGATTTCTGCTGCTTTTTAGAGGAAATTTCCCAAAACTTCAAACATGCTACAGGTAAAACTTTTGTAATAATTCAAATAAAACTAATACTAAAATAAACTACATACTATGGACTAGTGCTTGTACTAGAATCTTAACATTCTTTGGATAAATAAAAATTTTAGAGCTAATCGAACAATCATTATAAGATTTTCAGCAAATTTTCTATGTCATTTTTCAAATAAAAGACCATAATTTAAAAAATATTGTTACAATATACATTATTCTAGTACATTCACTAGAGAAACATTTGAAGAAAGTGTTCACAAAATTTCAGAACAATCGAATGATAATATCTTGAGTTATCATGTTTGAAGTTTGAAAAATATGCATAAAATCTAATTTTGAGAAAAATCAAATTTCAGTTTTTCCACGCGCTCAAATTATGTATCTAAACTTTAAAAAAAAATTCCTAAAAATATACTGACATCATATTAGATTGCAAAAAAGGAGTTTAAAAGAATTTTTGACAGGTTTCTGTCCCTTTAAATAACAACTTTCGGCTAATTAAACGCCCACTTCCGGTTTTCGATTTGTTATAAAACAATTAATATCTCATCTTCTAATTAACGTACCGACAAAAGTAAATATGTTTTAGAAAGGTAAATGAATGAACTATCGAAAACATCAAAGATTAAAAAAAATGGAATTTTGGTCGAAAATCGACTTTCGAACGTGTTCGGATACCTTAAAACGAAACTAAAACTAATCACGAAACTGAAAATTTTGCCCCGTAGTCTTGCATTCCTTCAAATCTTGGTAAATGAAAGCCAATTTAGTTGAGATTTTTTATTCCTACCTATTGCTCCTACTACTACCTTTTTTATTCCTACCTATTGCTCCTCCTACTACCTTTTTTATTCCTACCTATTGCTATAAGAAAATTCTGTTGAATCTAGGAAGTTGCATGAACCAGTGATTATTCTCCAGGAAAAACAAATTATTTTTTTACACTGTTTCGTTACAAGTTTAAATTGAGTCCTAAGCTAATGCAAAATTAAATATTAATGTTCAAGAAGAGAGTTCATATTGGTTGTTTCAGTTGGAAAGGTAGTTTGGAAAACCAGGATTAGATTTAGAATCCTTCAGACACAATGAATCAAACATAATGTTAAAAGTTAGGTGCAACTTTCAAACAAGAACACAAGTCAGTCCTATATTTTAAACCAAACCCTAGGAAAGTTGAAAAACAACAACATCGTTGTATTCTTAATAGAAGCAGAAACCAATCTTTGCTTCTAGATCAACAAATTGTTTTTAAAAGTTTGTGTGCCGTGTTTACATTATTTCTTGGGTGATTGTTCAGGACGGATTTTCTGTATAGTACACATTCTATCAATAATAAATGCACCATCGAGTTTTTTTCTTGCAAAGTGAAATACCCTAGGTTTCTAATGTAGCTAAAAAAAATGAAAAAAAAAAAAAATGCAGTCTTACTGCGTAAAAACTTTTGTTTTATTCTGGATTCTAGATCGAGTATTATAACAGTCGACATGTTTAAATATAACAGAAAAATATTTTTTTTCTAGTTTAATTATATCTGATTTTTTTATGTAATATCTACGCAAATTTATTTCACCTTATTTTTTACGTAATAGATTAACCTATAGAATCAATTTGTGATAATTTTTTCATATTTCTTAAATGATTTAATGATTTTTACTTTCTCGTATACGAAGTATACAAAGAGAAAGTATTGTAATCGTCAAAAAATTCGAACTCGAGATTTTGACGGATCTCCACGTTTCTGACCTCCCTGAGTCCGAAAAACACAATTTTGGAATTATGTCTGTATGTCTGTCTGTGTGTGTGTCTGTCTGTGAACACGATAACTCGAAAACTATTAGAGCTACGGGGATGAAATTTGGTATGTGGTCTTTGAACCTAATTTGTAGGTTTCTGTCAAATTTTGGACAAACTCCGTCCACGGGAAGTCTGTCTGTTCGCGGTCATGAGAACGCTATAACTCAAAAACTTGATTAGCTAAATGGATAAAATTTGGTACACAGTTTTATCGTTATGAATGTAAGTCCGTATAAAAGTTTGGGCCAAATCCGTCAAAAAGAGGCGTTCAAATTGCATATTCAATTTCTTTTAATCCGATTCTCATGCGCATGCGTATTGGTAGCAATCTGTTATTGTTGTAAATTTATTTACAACAATAAATAATGCTTTCAAACATCAATTGTTAACAATTTTTTTATTGTTGTAAATCAAACCGATCTCATTATTTCAGCAAATCTTTCATTCACGCGCTTTTGCAATTGTTACGGTTGTGGTAGTATAAATTGTTTTCTTGGGAATTCAATTCCAAAGCAGAATTTTCGCTTTAGTATTCATTGCATTGCCTATTTTATCGCGCCTGCTGCAAAGTAATATTTTTTTGAAACGTGGCAACAGATATTTGATTTCAGGTTTGTTTGTTTTTTTGTTTTACTTTCTCGTATACGAAGTATACAAAGAGAAGGTATTGTAATCGTCAAAAAAATTCGAACTCGAGATTTTGACGAATCTCCACTTAGAAAGTATACGAGAAAGTTTAGGGGAGAACACTCCCGCTGGTTTAAAATTATTTTCAAGAGCTTTTCTGTTGAAAATGTAACTTCTGAAAACATTTTATGCCTAAATAAGATTCATTTTAGGATGAGTAATTTAAGTTTCAGTCATTATTTAACCATTAAATCATGAATTGCCGTTAAATATCAGTCACAGTTTTTTAAAAATCCCAATGCTGCAGATTCTGTATACTTTTTTAATCGCAGAATTTATTAAAATGGAACGATTTTTAACATCATACTAAGGTATATTAAAAAGAACTCGAAAACTTACATCTGAAAAGGCAATAAGTATATAAGTTAACCTGTGAAATGCGTCACTTTGTCGGAAAGATATTTCACACATTACTTTAAAAATTTATGATAAAATTCTGACAAATCAGAAAGAAACATTTGTTTAATATTTTTTATATTTAATAAATGGCGGTGGTTTATATTTTTCATCCAGAACAGAAAACAGTTTCTTTATTAAAATATATTCCTTAAAAATTACGGAATTCCATGCAAAAATTTTGTTAAATGATATTCTTTTTTCTCTGAAATGATTTATATGGATAGGCAGTATAGAATAGAATATTTTCTCTTAAAATACATAAAAGAGATAGCAGGGATCGGTATTAAGTACATTGTTTCACTTCATTTTCATTCCGAGTTTTCGCACAAGGAAATATATTAACATTTCGTAAGACTCATTCTATATCTAGTATCATATTTAATTTATAAAAGCGAATTAACATGTATGAGTTACAATATATTGTTACAGTCATGGAAAGTCGCTTCCCAGCAATGCAAGTCTTATGGTTGGAAAGAGAGTTTTACAAGGTGAAGCATGGAGTGATCTCAGCGACTCTGGTGACACGCATGACTTTGGCGACAAACTTGGCGATCATTTTGGCGACTTGGCGACAAATAGATAATTCCCGAAAATGCAACCCTTTTCTCGATATTTCTATTAGGGGCCGAGATCCAGGTTTTTCCTGAAAATTCTATGTGACGTCACGGCCTATCGGGGAGAGTATATAAGACCGCGTTTGGATCACAGCAGCGTCTTTGATCGACTGGTTACTTCACTTTGAAGCGTGAACGTCTTCGGAGTTCTATCCGCTGTGTGAGGTAATCAGCTGGTGAGCTGAGCTGTTATTGACGTTACTAGTTATTTGCTGACTGTTTGTGCTGTTAGATATCAAAGTGCTGAACTGTCTTTACCTGTGAATTGTTGTCTATTTGCATTGGTAATCTTTGCAAGGACTATTGTTTCCTGTACCTGTGCTACGTGTTTTCCTGCATATTTGTAAATAAACCTTCATTCTCCATTATCCTGCGTGTTGGACTGTTTACACCATACACCCACGGTAAGATTTTGTGCAACAATATATAATTCAATATTTATAAATTGTTTTCTACTTGCATCATTATTTATTATTCGCCTTCGGCGACCAAGTTCGCCGGGAATATAATTTATAATTCCAAATGAATCTCTTATGCATAATTTGAATTTCACTAATGGGAAAGAATTTGAAAATAGAGCATATAGACTTTCGGATCGGTCTTTATGGCTGAAGCCATAAAGCTTGATGTTGAATATATTATCGAGCAAGAATGGGATAATTGTACAATACCTTCAGATTCAAGATCAGCTCTCGTGGTATTAAAATCTCTAGATGAAAAAGGGAAATCTTGAACGATCAAAATCTCAAGTAAAGACAAAATTAAAGAAAAAAAGCAATGGACATTTGGCAGGAAGGATGGCTATCTCTACAAAAGGTAGAGTTACGAGGTAATATTTTGACAATGAGAATAAAAGGGGACTTTTTCCTTAATTAGATTTTTACTGGACATGGAATCTTCAAAACATACCAGAGTAGATTCTTTGGCAAGAGTGAGAAGTGCAGCAGGCAAGGGAGATGCTAAACTTCTTCTCTTGGAGTGTGGGATTTGGAAACTTGAAAGAGAAACCCTGAATTTGGATTGGAAGGCTCCGTTGAAAACTCTTCTTTTGTACCCCAGTGTCCAAAACTTTTCAAGGATTGTTCTTGAAAAGTTATTAACTCTGGAATTTCAGAGTGTGTAACTGTTTAGTACATCTTTTTCTATGCTTATTTGCTTTAACTTTTTCCTTACAATTTATTTATTTATTTTTTATATTTTCCTATTTGGACTTCCTATCCGCTTTTTAAAATAAGTATTGTGACAAAATCGTCTTGTGGGTGTACGTGAATGCAGTCCAATAAGCAGGATTACAAAAATAAAGCTCTTTATTTTACAGGTATTCTAAGCAAAGAAACGTAACACAAGTATTAAAACAGCACTTGTAAAAAATCACAACAGAGATTACCGTTAAATCTCAACACAGCGCTCAAAGGTTTCCTATTAGCTCACCAGCTTGCTTGCAGATCAAGATCCAACTGACTCTTCTAGGCCTGAGAGCTTGCTTTTATACTATTTCAACAGGAAGTGACTTCATTACGTAGGAAGTGACCTAATCTCCAGAAAGTTCATGAAGCCAGTAGAAATAGGTTGAAAGTTCGAGGTCCTTTTAGAAAATTCCCTTTGTCGCCAAAGTAGCCAAAATGGTCGCCAAATTTGTCACCAATGTCGCCAAATTTATCGCCAAGTTTGTCGCCAAGATTAGGAACTCAGGGAAACGACTTTATAGCTTTGTAACAGTATTGAAATTTTATTTTGTAATCTATTTTATAATCTTTATTAATTTATATTTAGTTTTAGTTGTAATTTTTTGTTTTTTATGCATTTTCTTAATTTTTCTGATTGTTGACATGTATGCTGTTTGTTCTTCATTTTTGACACTGTGTTTTCACATGTTTGTTTTGTGTATATTTCCTACCGGCTTTCATGGGCCGTACACCATTTTGGGTAGGTAGGTAAAGCCGGTGAGAGCTAAATTAAATATTCATGATTCCCTTAACAAAGTAATTTTAAACCTTAAAAGGTGATGGACATTTTCCCCGCTTTCCAGTGACCTTGCACCTGTTCTGTTTGTTGTCTGTATGAATGTCTCTAACGGAGTCAGATAACTATCTGTGTCATGTAACATCTAATTGCTCGCTGTCGGCTTCAACTTCACTGTCTTATTCTTCATTCAAAATATGCACTTGAGGTCAACATTAAAATGGCGCGATATGTTTTACGTCCAGTAGCATGCTAGCAGAATTAAAACATGTTGATGAAAAGAATTAAAACATAGTAACCATAATCATTCAGCTTACTGGCTATATTTCCGAATAAACTTACTATCTCAGAGGATTTTGATTACAGATTTCACAGAAAATTGTTGAAATAAAAGAAAAAATCCATTAGGTTTCAACCTTCGCTTTCAACGTTGAAAGAGAAACGTGCAATTAATTATTTGTTAAAACAATGAAAAGGTTTGAATTTCATTGCAACAATGAAAAGTATTGCAAATTATGCTAAAAATATTTTTAAAATTTAATAAAATTAGAGAATGATGGTACGGAACTTAATTGATACCATTGAAAAGGAGATTTCTTTGATTCTAATTAAAATTTCGAAAAATCCTTTCTTAGTGAGTACCTGATACCCAAGAAGCAAGCTTCTGCCAAATTTCTACTTTCTAGTTCTAGTCTTTTGGGAGATTCCGTGATGAGTCAGTGGCGAGCTATTTCGTTTCATACGGATATTTTTTATATATAGATTGTATTTATAAACTAGCCGCCTTCGACGACCAGCTTGTTCACCGGGAATATAATTTCAACTGATTTTCTTATGCACAATTTGAAATTCATGGTTCCCTTAACAAAGTAATTTTAAACTTCAAATTGCGATAGACATTTAGCCCGCTTTCTTTTTATAGCCTTGCACTTGTTCTGTTCCTTGTCTACATGAAAGTCCCTAATGGAGTCAAGTAAATGTCTGTGTCATGTAACATCTAGTTGTACGTTATCGACGTGAAGTTTAATTTAACGAATTTGATTTCAGCATCAAAATAGCGCACCACGTTTTACGTTCAGGAGCATGTTAATTGGCTTAAAACATGCTGATAAAATGAAGTAAAACATAACAATCAAAATCATTCAGTTTACTGGATTTCCTTACATACCTACTATTTTGAGGACTTTCTTTACAAATTTCACAGAAAAATTGATCAAATGAAAAAAGAAAGTAAAAGCCAATAGGATATTATCTTAGCTTTCAACAATGGAAGAAAAATACGCAATTAAATATTTGTTTAAACAAAGAAAACGGTTTGAATTTCATTGCAACGATGAAAAGTATTGTAAATTATGCCCAAAAATAGTTAAAAAAATTTATTAAAATTAGAGAAAAATTTATAAGGGAAATTAATTAGTATCTTTGAAAAGGTAATGTTTTAAATTTTCAGTCAATTCAATTTCAATATTTTTATTTTTTTTCAAAAATAAGTTTTGTGCTGTAATATTATCGGAAGTTATTAAGGAAAAACGCCAAAATTAAGCTTAATTTTTGATTTATTAGAATTAAAAGAAACGGCTCCGAGGTGCACTTTCCCACCCTCCAAAGTATGTTTGTGCCAAATTTCGTTGCTCTAGGCCTAGCGGTCTGTCCTGTAGAGCACCAACACACGCATAGACACACACATACACACATAGACACACACACGCACGCACACGCACGCGCACACGCATACGCATACGCACACGCACGCGCACACGCATGCACGCGCACACACGCACACGCACGCACGCACGCACGCACACAAACATTCTTCTTTATTATTAGTAGAGATCAGTGATATCGGATTGCTATTTTCCTCTTTGGAATCTTTAAGGAACTAAGTTCCCACGTTAGAATATATATTTTTCGTTTATACTTTTCTTGATAGATAGAAGACAATATAGGCTTGTTTATCCAGAATTTCTATATGTTGCATTTGTTACAATGTTAGAAAGGCGTTCAGAATTCAGAATGTAGACTTGCGTGCCGCTGTCACGATTATGTTAATGTTTCAGAAATAATGTTAATATCTCTTAAACCGAGAAACTTCTGGAAAGATACTTTAGCACAAAATGCGTCGTTCCTCATTCAAAGTGAGAGTCGGAATGTTTGATTGCTCGAATGCAGGGGCATCAATTCGTCGGTAGAATAAAGACGTTAAGATTGCACGGTTCGGGTCCTGTTTATTGTCTGGAAGTTCATGTGAATTGGACCTTATCTTTGTTGTTACGGAATGAAACTTTTGAAGTTTTACATCGTGTTAAATTCTAGTATCATATCTCTTTTGGTTTATGTGTAGTTGAAATTCAAGATATATTTATTGATATACTTCTTTACTATAAAAGCTATATTATGTATGAGACAATGTATAGGTACAAAATTCAAACAGTGCCAATATCTAGGGAATTCAAAAATTATTAACTAATTGATTTTAAAAGTTTATTTTTGTAGGGATAATTTTGAACAGCGAAGGTTTCTGTCAATTTTTGTTATTCACTTTGCATATCTATTTGAATATGCATTTTTTAAATTTCTGCTTCAAAATATTATTTTGTTTTAAATTGATGGGAAATAATTTTATTTTTGTTTCACGTTGCTATTTGTGTGCTATAATGTCCTTACTGCGATTCTGAAGGCAGTTCATTTACTTATATAAAACTCAATGTGTGTTTGTATGTTTGTTCCAACATTACTTTCGAACGGCTGGAGCGATTTTGATGAAACTTGGCACAGTCATTCCTCAACTAAAAATACTGTAAAGGTCCACCCTAACCCCCTCTTTATGGGTAGGGTGGGGGTAAGTTCTTTAAATGCATTTAACAAATGAACCAATTGATATTCAATTCCTATTCTCAACCTGACAAACTAAAAATATCGTGGTTTGAGAATCTTCTCTCTAAGACAACATGAATTTAGATATTAGATGAAATAGCAAGCAAATCAATTAATACATATGACCCAATATCAATGATATGTGTTAGGTAGATTCCTTATAGGAAGTCTACTTATTGCAATGGTTCTCATGACCTGACTCCCAGAAAGTTTCTGTAGATCTTCATCGATCATGACCCCTAGAACCTCAAACCACCCTTCGTTAAAAAGTTATATATATATATATATATATATGTATTCGTTATTGTAGTCGTTAAATGATTGAACACAGGCCGAGTAATTAACTAATTTCTTTTTAGTATGGGAGAGTGACGAAATGTACGTACATCATGCTTTAAGTTTTAAGCCAAAAGTGAACAGAAGATCCCTGCTTTTTCTCAGGTAGGGATTTAACAGATAGACATGTGATCAAAGTGAAGGGAATAATAGCTATTTTAATATATTACGTAAATGTTTCAGGGAAAAGAATTCGTGATTTATGTTGGCGCGTGGAAGCAATTGGAGAATATTCTTTTAGCAATAAATATGCCAAAACGAGAGATTTAATATACCTCCAGAGCGGGAAAAAGAACGAAACTGGAGTTTAAGAAAAGAGATTTTGGAATACATTAAGACTTTAAAATATATAATATTAGAATTTGAAATAAAATTAAGTGAGATTATTACATATATATACAGTGTATATATATATATATATATATACACTGTAAAAAAAATCCCGTAAAATTTACGGTTTTAAACTGGCAGCTGGGTTGGTTGTGCAAAACCGTAAAAGTTACGAAGTAAATCCGTAGGCACAACGGTTTTTTACCATACAGGAACAAGTTTTTCCTGTAAAAGTTACGAAGTAAATCCGTAGTCACAACGGTTTTTTACCGTATGAAATCAAGTTTTCTCCGTAAAAATTAAGTCATCGAAGTAAGTGACGTCATCGACTGAGTTGAGTTGTTTTTCTCCTTCTGTTCGAGTTGAGTTGAAATGTGCTGATGTGTATTATCAATTAGGAATATAAATTAATCAAGGCTTAATTATTAATTTCAATTAGTTTAATTAATATAATTCTTAATTGAACGATTTCGATGCAAGATGGTGACAAAACCTCTAACTCCTCTAAGCCGGGGATCGAAACCGCGTTCTTAGAAATAAAAGGCAGTCGCTCTAACCACTAGACCACTGGAGACTTCTTAAAATGAAGTAAAAATAATCTATTTGAGTTTTAAAGTCACTATGGCTCTAGTGGCGCCACCTAGTGGTGTAAAAATCAACTATTGCCAGAACACGTGTTTTAAGGTTAGCTTTCATGAGTGACAACAGGTTACTGCAACATGTATAAACAACAGCGGAGATGGAACCCTATTTAAAACATGAAATGAATGCAATAAAGTTACATTTAAGAAAAGGGAAAGATATCGTACGGAAAGCAATACCTTATGACGAAAAATAGAATTTGAACTGACGATTTTAAACCGTTTATGGCTGGAGCGGAAAACGGTGAAAAACCGTTTTGTTAACAAAACAGCTTTAAATCGTCAAATATACGGAAAAAGTCCGGGAAAAAAACGGATATTTTTTACAGTGTATATATATATAAAAGAAGCAAAACATAATAGAAAAACAATCTCTCTCTCAATGATGGGGGTTGGAATTTTTATTTCCCCATAATTCCTTTACGATTGAAGAGAGGAGACAATTCAAATTAGGCGAATTATTGTTTTATTATAACGAACAAATCAAATTTGTTTTTAAAATTTTTGTATAGCTGCAATTGCTTAGAAGTTATCAGACAAAAAGTTATTTTTCCTCCCCTCTCCCCTAACTTAAAGTACCTTTCAACCTATGCACGTTACCCTTGTTGGAAAGCTCTCGTCATTTGCAGTCCCTTCCTCCCTGTTTCATTCTTGCTGCTCTAATCCTTATCAAAATAGAGGGCGAAATGTTGTTTTTATAATATCTCTGGATTAAAGGAATCTAGCTTTGCCTTCTGGCATGCCTACGGGATTTTTCATACAAATGTAACATCATGTGGTTTGTCTGTTTCAGGGAGGTTCGTGTGCTCAATGAACAAAACAGGTATAAGGCTACTAAAATAATACGGCCTTAACGTCTATCACAATTTAAAGCTTAGAAATACTTTGTCGAGGGAGCTAATAATACTAAGCTACGCGTATGAGATTTAATTGAAATTTAAAAAATAAACATTATTCTCGGAGAACAAGCTGGCCGCCGAAGGCATCTAGTTATGAGCGTTGCATGCAATTTTTTCTCAAATTCAGTGTCAGATGTCATTTCAGGTATGAATTTAAAATTTAATTCGAATTATTTGATAATTTTTAGATAAAATTATCTGATAATTCAGTTCTGAAAAATGAAAATATTACACATTCATCAGGAACAATCCACGTTACAAAATTTCAGAACTCAAGCACATCAAGAAGTTAATGAAAATCGATTGTAAAATTCCATTCTTACGAACTTCGTAAACATGAAAAAAGCCAAGTTAAATAAAAGCGTGTAATAAAAAGATATTTGAATGCGAAAGATTGCCACTTATAAAAATGAATTTTACAGAATTCGCATTTATACGAATAATAAACGATAAGAAAATTTTGCACAGTTTTTACCAGAATTCCAAAACACCCTCTCCTTAACATTCGCGCATTTGCATTTCGGCAATTCTAGAGGCCACTCAAGTTCTCAATTCGATCACGTGCATGACTCACTCATAAATAGTTGGGAGGTAATGCTTAATGGTTCATAAATTTGTGTACCATGACTGCAACGTTAAGCCTCTCTGTTAATCCATTTGTGACTATAGTCGTGTAGCAGAGTTTCGGTCTCGGAGTAATCTCTGCCGGAATTGTATTTAGACCTGGAGCAATTACAGAATAACTAGTTATAGCTTATGATTTAAATGATTCGTGGACACAAGGTGTTTTCCTGATTACAAACATTTATTGTACATTAACTGTTATGGCTGGACTATGTTATTTTTGTAAATTGTAAATAAAGTCAAACTTGTGGATAATTCGAAGTTGAAGGGACCAGTGAAAAAGTTCGAAATATCCAAAAATTCGAATTGCATATATTCTCTCAAACAGAAGAGATAAATAAAACAGATAACTCCACGATCAAAGATTTAACACATAAACATTACCTAAGAATATTGCTACATTTTTTCATTAAATCGAACATTTTTTACTAGCTGAATTATTCATCACTTAAAAAAAAAGGCAGATATTTTCAATTGCGTCCGTGATTGCAATCTGAAAATGCAGACAGGCTTTGGATGACAAATCGATAGTGAATGCTGTAGGGAGGGGAGAGGGTAACATTAGAGGGACGACAGAAAAAACCTCGGAAATTAACGTATAGTGACATTCCAACCCTCGCTTTTCTTTTCCTTAGAAAGACCGTTAAAATAAATAATGCACCTTAGCTGAGAAAAGTCCCAAGAACAATTTTTACCGTAATATATTAAGAACAATAGCATGAAAAATTCGAATTATCCAAAATAAAATTAGAATTATCTACGATTTTTTAACATTATTTTAATACAAAATTCTAGGGACCGAGCAAATATTTCGAATTATCCAGAATTTTGAATTAAACAAGTTCGAATTATCCAGAATTGACTGTACCACAACTGAATTCGTAATAAGATTAATTACTTAAGTAAAGTTCCATGTGCGTCGGTCGCCTTTTTATGTAGTAGAATGCCAAAGCTATCTATCCCTGCCTGTAAAGAAACATGTGGATTCCCCGATCCACTATGCTTTTTAACTTTCTGGAGACATTAAAACTTGATTCATCTCTGCAATTAACACGATTTAAGTAATTGCTGTTGTCATTTGTTATGTTGAGAATCTCAATTAAGCATTCAGCGTTTCTGGGAGAACCATCTGGTTGCAGAAACTGAACGACAAGCGAGGCCCACATTTGCATCACTTGCTCCAGGAGCGCCACTTTCTTAGAAGGTCATTAATGATACCACTTTTTGAAACATTTCACACTTACAGCTGAAGGAGTGCTTCCACATACTTGCGTTGTAAACTCTTGTTGAACAGAAACGACTGATTTTCTTTCCGTGAGCCACAAAACGCATCGTCTTTCGTCATCGATGCCATTTCATTAAAAGTAGCTTTTAACTTCCTGCTTACATTTATGGACTAAGCGATGAACGAAACTTTAAGAGCTGGGATGTACAATGTTAGAATTCAACGGCTATTGCGTGCTAACTTTTCAGCTTAATTAAAACTGACGAAATCGATGTCTCTTGGAATCCAAGAAAAATCAATTAGTCTAAATTTCAACTTCCAACTCTCGAAATCTCCACAAATGCTTGAGATATTTTATCTATTAAAATGAAAAAAAAAATGAATGTGTAGGTCAATTTTCTAGCATTCGTTTGTAGGACTACAGGACTAGGTTTTTCTCAAAAAACCTAATTGGAAGATATATATTTCTTCTGAACGGTGAGTTATCTTTTAATTTTTTTTCATCAGTGTATTAAAAAAGTGCGGGGTTTTGGCGACATCAATATCTTAAAGCATTAGCTGCCCAGTGCCATAAATATTACACCTTCTGATTTTAATCTGTTTCTTACCAAGATCCTTTCTCTTATATGTTTGACTTTTAATTTATTAATCAAATTATTAATTCAAAATTTTAATTCCCTGCATTAGGATGTTTGGTCAGATATGAAGATTCTTTGTCTGAAACTCATAAAATCATATCTTTTGTTCATCAGTTAGATGGTGTAATTTGGTTAAATTAACTTTACGTCTTGAAGTTATATGAGGGCTATTTTGGAACAGATCTCGTAAATTTGGAGATGGTTAGATGACAATGGCGATATTTTATTTGGCACCCTCACTCTCCAACTCCCATTTTGTTGATGGAATATCGTTTGAATTTTAATAAAATATCTGCCTAACCCTACAGTATTTCTTGTCGACCATTGTGAATGTGTACCTTGTTTCACAGAAATCGCTCCAGGATGAAACTTGTCAACCATGCTAATCAAATCCATTTGTTAAATGCATTCCAATGACTCACCTCCATCCAAACCAGACTGGGGTGAGTAAGGGTTCATTTGCCATTACAGTGCTTTTAATTGAACTAAGAGAATATGTATACTAAGTTCCATTAAACTTGCTCTAGCCGTTCTGAGTACAAGTTCGCACGGGCTTCAGAGGTAGTTATCATTCTAAGGGGTTGGTTAGAGAAGATTTTTAATGATACAAAAATGTAATGTCGCTGCCCTGCCTTGTTAGTTTCATGGATGGGAAGAGAGATTTATAAGGATTCGTATTGGTTGGAAGCCAAAGACCCTCGACCTTGGCGGCAAAATGAAGGTTCCAGGAAGCACAGGAATTATCGCTCTATCTCTATTAGGAACGAAGTTATGGATTCTTAAGGTATATTCCCGCGACATCACGCTCTGTCGGAAAAAGGTATAAATATGGAGGTGCCCCAAAGAAGGACAGAATCATTTTGGAGTTTTGTCTGAGGTGCGAGCTGGTGAGCTAAGCGTTGCTGAGAGTGCTGTTAATGTTATCACTAGTGATTGCTGTCTGTGTTGTAATCTGTACGAGTGCTGTTTTTCCTGTTACCTGTGCTTCGTCTTTTCCTAAATATTTGTGAATAAATTCTCCATCATCATTCATGTTAGACTGCTTTCACTGTACACCCACAGGGCTATTTTCGTAATATTATTTATTAGAAGACTAGTTAGTCAATTTAAATGTGTCAACCAAATTAACTGCTAACCAATCCGTTAATTGTTTTATTTATTTCCGCAACTCGCCTCTAAACTATCCAGAAGGACGCGGTTAGCGGTTTATTTAACCATACAATAGTTTTAGTCGATTATTGAGACACCTATGTATCAGGTCTGATTAAATCACTTCAAACGTTCTGTAGTATCCTTACAGGACACGGGCCCTCCCTTCATACCTTCATCGCTTCAATCTTCGAACACATGACAACTGCTCGTGCGGAGAAAAAGGAGATCCAATGCACTATGCCACAAAATGTCGGTTTGCCCTCTCCTGGCATTTCCAAACTCCTACAGTGTCACTTAAATTACAGTGGGTGAAAAACGTTCTCACGAATAACTTATCAAGAACCCGACTTCGACTTCTAATGCGCTTCATATGTGATGAGAACAATCTCATTGTAGAGGATAATCATTGAGCACGCATCCACCCAGACTGACACACACTTCCGGATACTTATGACTCTTCTTTTTTTCTCTCCAAGTATTTATATTTTTTCCATTTTGTTTTGTTTTCTATGTTGTTCCTGTCCAGTGCATGTTTTTTTCATTATTATTTGTGTTTGTCCTGTCTAAAAAAATAAAATTCACCTCCATCCATTCAAACCGGAAAGGAGCCAAATGGCTCTAAACACGGGGATGCAGGTGGTGTAATGTAATTTAATGTAATGTAGTATCCTTACACGCCTTGCTTGTCATCCTGAGAGGTTGATCAGAGAAGATGGAACCTCAGCAAACTTCTAGTTTGAGATGTTGAAACGAATGCGAATATGCGAATCAAATTTCATGTCAACCAGCCCATTTGGTCCATGCATTTAAATGACTCAATCCCACTCTGCTCGGAAGCGGTAGAATTGGGGTGAATTTGTCTCTGTAGAAATTTAGTCTAATGAGTAACGTGTGTACCAAATTTCATGAAAACCACTCCAGCCGTTCTGAAGTGATGTTGGAAGTAGATACAACACACGCACACACGTACTTTTACACGTACACGTACATGTTCTTTTATATACAGGAAGATGGTTTTATAGGGAAATTCATTACTGTTTAATAGATGCAGAAAATATTAACTGTAGAATTTTTTCTGATGTTGCGAGCATTTTTCATTTTTGTATGCAGGAAAGACAAAATAAACTATTGTATAGCAACGGATTCGGAAACCTTCCGCACTTTTGCGCATGCGCCGAGCGGAGTTATTTTCATCAAAATAGGGGGAAAGTGAAGAATGGAAAGGTGATGTTTACATTTTATTGAGCGTGATCTATTAAAGAACTCCGGAAATGCGTTCATATGACTCATTGCCTGATACCCCTTTCCGGTGTAAAATCGTCCAAAAGTGGTAGTCTCTGAATCCGAGGTCAGACTATAGTCGTCTTACCACTACTGTTTACTTTTTTAGTATTAAAAATTTGCTTGAGAATCTAACATCTTTTAAACTAAATTTTATTTGCTGTTTTACTGTTTGCCTTTCTAGACTGAACCGTTTTTGCTACTTATATATTTTGGTAGCAACATTGCATTTATACTTTTTAATACATACATTGCATACAACTTTTTAATTTTTTTCCACCTTATAAAAAGTATACAACATGTAAGAGCTGTAAGGTAAACTATTCAGTAGGCTGTATTCAATTAAACTAAACTATATTAAACTAAAGTAAAAAAATGAAAAACATGTGGGGGCGTCGAAAGGTAAACTAACTATTCACAGGATAAATAAATTTCAATTGTTTTACTCAATTGAAGCAAGAGAATTCTTGTTCCGAAATTCGAACCAAGTCAAAGATCAAGAATAGAGTGTCGGTGCATCAAAAGGCTTAAGGCGACATCTTTTGTAATTGCGTTCTTTTTGTAACCTGGCAATTTTTTTCTGAAAAGCAACAAAAGTGTTCTTTGTTTCAACAGCTGATATTATTCGACAGACTACGTTTAAGACCTTGACGAATTTTGTCAGTCGCTTTCTGCTTCCGGAGAAGTGTTTTAAATTGTTTCTTGTTCTCTTTCTTTAAGAGATGGAACTAATTTGCTTATTTATATATATTTTTTGAGTTTGTTAATACTAGAAGTTTACCTTCTTCGAATGATACTGAAAGATTTGCAACAATGAACATTTTACATGAAAGACGATGCTGTATTTTTGTTAAATGTTCTGATGTTGAAGTGTGTTCGATACATTAAAAAAGCTCTTATAAGAAGTAAGATTATTTTTAACGTGATATTATATAAAAGCAGCTCATTATTACTTATTTTTATACGAAGTATTTAAATACAAAGAACTGTAAATGTTACAAAATTCTATCCCGAGATTTTGATGAATCATTACGTTTTAGATCTCCCTGAGTCCAAAAAATACAATTTTGGACTGTTTGTCCATCTTTCAATGAGCAAGATAACCTAAAAAACGCGAGTAGGATGTAATTCCGAACTCTATTTTTGCACCAAAATTGTAGATTTTCATCAAAATTTGTACGAAATCCTTCGAAGGAAAGTCTGTCTGTTCGGACCGCGTGCATGTAAACATGATAACTCAAGAACACAACGAGATAGCTAAATGAAATTTGGTATGTAGTTGTACTACTAGAATTGTATATGTGTATTTAATTTTGGACCAAATACGTTACAGAGTTTGCTGTCTGTCTATTCCTGCGTATGTGTACGCAATAATTCGAAAAATCAACAAGCTGGAAGGATGAATTTTAGAATGTGCAAACATTGCAGATCTATGTCCAATTTTGGACTAAATACGGCAAAGGATGGACTGTCTGTGTTCCGTCTTTCCTTGTGAATGTTAACGCGACAACGCAAAAATCACAGTAAGGAAGACAGTTGAAATTTGGTATGTAGTTGTACTACTAGAATTGTAGATTTGTATTTAATTTTGGACCAAATACGTTAAAGAGTTTGCTGTCTGTCTATTCGTGCGTATGTGTACGCAATAATTCGAAAACTCAACAAGCTGGAAGGATGAATTTTAGAATGTGCAAACATTGCAGATCTATGTCCAATTTTGGACTAAATACGGCAAAGGATGGACTGTCTGTGCTCCGTCTTTCCTCGTGAATGTTAACGCGACAACACAAAAATCACAGTAAAGAAGATAATAGAAATTTGGTATGTAGTCTTGGCATACAAATTTTAGATTTATGTCAAATGTTGGACTCAATGAGTCATCTGAAAGAGTTTCAAATGCAAACTTCATTCTACTATTATTATTTTTAACTATAACTCTATTATTTTTTTCCTAGAATATTTGTAAAATTAAGAGCTTTATTTTTTTAATCCTGCTTATTGGACTGCATTCACGAATACCCACAAGACGATTTTGTCGCAATACGTAAACATCGCAACCTAAAAGTAAAGCATATTATTTTATTCATCATTGTCACTAAAACGCAACCAATAATGAAATACAAATTGCGAATTGTCTTGTGTTGGAAGCATTGTTTCTATGGGAATTGTGAAGCGCAATTTTCTTCTCTTTAAAAACGAATCGGAAATAACCTTAGCACTTTACTTGAATGATTTGAAATTTTGAATAACATTAAATTCACGTTAAATGGTTATTGTTTGGTTTTTAATGACTAGAGCGAAATCTGACGACCCTGTACCAAACATATGGGAATTGAAAGACACGAGTCCAAATTCTTGAAATTACTTGCAACTGACTCGTAAGGCTAGAAATCATGCTTTAAATGGAAGTTAAAAGTCACCAGAACACCAAGCGAATATCAAAATAAAACTAGCAAGGAAAAAAGTAAGATGTCAAAATTAAGAACATTAATTCCATGTCAAAATTCAACATGATGATGTCGAAATGCAAATAGTGAAACGATGTAGTTCATGGTTAAAAACAATAAAAGTGCAGTGGGAACGCTATCTTTTTTTATATTTAGTAGGTATGAGAATACGGCAACATCCTCCTTTCATGCCAGTTGGTATTTTCTCTCTCTTTTTCTTTTTCGTGTGTGTGGCACATCGAAAAGGACCGACAACTCTATAACTGCTCTTGAATTCAATTTATGAGTATGTGTAACAGATAATGAAGAAGACGACCTACTTTCTTCGAATTGAAATCAAGACGCATATCCAAACTGAAGACATTTTTATCATTTTGAATGAACGTTTACTTCGTACACATGCATCACAGAATACCAAAATAAAACCAAGACCTCTTCTTTTTTAAGAAATACATTGAATTAAAGTATTCGTGGAATAATTTTATTTAGACTTCAAAAAATACCTTCTTCTTGTTACTATATATATTATATACCTTCTAAACTATACCTTCTACTAGGGTATATATTACTTGCTTTCAAAAGAATAAGTATATATCAAAGAATCAATGAGACGAAAGCATTGAAGAGATATTGAATCACAGAACACCGTTAGAATATTAGCATCAAAGAATAAATTCCATCTCTGAATGAGTGTTGAAAAGTACTTAAAGCAGACGATAGTTAATTATAACAGGAAAAATACCAACAGATTTATTTTTAAATCAGATTATAAAAAAGTAAATTTGAAGACGAAATAATCTATCCTATTAAAATTCGAACTTAAACAAACGTATGTATATCTATGTCCGGCTATCTTCTCAAGAACCACTGAATCCTGAAACGAGCTGAAAGTACCAAAATATGGAAAATAATTCAATGAATCCGTTTTGACCATTTAAATTCTGAAATTTTAATTAGTTAAAAAGATATTAATTAAATAGTGTCAGAATGAATGAAATATAGTGCCGCCATCTATCGGAGACTCCTATAAGTATGTGACAAGGAGTCAATGAATGAAATATTGTGCCGCCATCTATTGGCAGCTCCTATAACTATCTGTCACATCGGTTGTTCTTGCATCTGGTTTGTATAGAAGGTTTTCTTTTTTAGGGAGCTTCCGCGTTTTGGAGTTTTGATTTAATAGACATATATTTTTTCTTTCTTTTTTTGTCGAACGGTGTTTCATTTCGCAACATTTACTTTTTTTGGGGAAAATATTTTTTTCATTTTTATCCGTTTTTCCCCCATTATTATTCAAATACGGGCTAGACGAAAATATATGTTTGTGGTGTTTAATTTATCCCGTTTATCGTTTCTGATTTTTGTTTCGTTTTATTTTTTCTTTTGCAAAACAAAATATTATGCTAACTTGTTTTAATTTATAAACATAGAAATTCTCGCGGTTTCATTCAAGCCGTACTGTCTTAAGGTAGTAAAAAGGCTAGAACTGAAAGTCTTAAGGTATCCGACTGTGTTCGGAGACATTTTTTTGAAAAATAACTTATATATATGTTTTAATGGTATTTTTCAACTGCATCTCTTTTAAAACTATGAAAATATTGTAAAATAAAGCTTTCAAAATAACATTTTTTTAAAAAACTGAGAAATTTGGAGAAAAATGACTAAAATATTTGCCTTACGCTGACAACCATAGACAAAATCATATTCTAAATATACATAAATCCTTGTAGGAGTACATTAGTATGACAGTTATCTGTGTTATGCTCTAAAATCTTTCTTGTACTTCAAAGCAGTTTTGAGATATAGCTGAACATAGTTACTGAACTGGTAATTTTTCATAAAAAATGCTTTTTGTTTATATTTAAACACTTAAACACTTAAACATATTACTTGTTTTTAAAATTGACCTTAGTTTTTAGCGGCAAACATCAAGCGTATTACAGAAAACAATCTCAGAAAATTTCATATCAATACTTGAATAACGTTTGAGAAATCATTGTTACGGTCGACAGTTTTCCTCAAAAATATCATTTCTCAGAAAACGCATTTAAAGTTTTCATGCAACTTAAAATAATGCTTACAGTTCGGTAATAAAACAGCTGTAACTCCATTTGTATTTCACGTAGAGTAAAAAATGAGACAGTTTCAGAAAACTTATTAAACAGGCTACGAAATTAAGTCATAAAAATTGTTTGATAATTTCATCGAAAACGACGATTTTAAACCAGTCGGATACCTTAATCCAACAAGAGAGGATTCAAAACAGATTTAAGTTTGTAGGGAAGAAGCTTAGTGACAATATTTGAAAGGAAAAAAACAGAGGCGGGCATATGAAAAAAAATGTGGATTCCGAGAAACCCTGGGTTATTAGCTATAAGGTAATTAAAAGGTTGTATTTAAACAATTTAATTAAACAATATAGGATTCAAAGGAGATTTACGATTTGGGGGAAGTTAGTGACAGTATTTGTAGAAAAAATAAACCGTGGGCGGTCATATGACAATAAAGTAATAAAAAGAGTAGATTTGAAAGAATATTTACGTTTGTTGGAGAAAGTGACAATATTTGTTGGAAAAGACGGAGGCGGGCCATATGAAAAAATATGGATCCCGAGGTCTGACGTGATCTCACTTCTCCCCGCCCGGGAATATCCCATTATTCAAGAATGCCCGTGCAACGCCGGACCATGCAGCTAGTACATATTAAAAATTAACAAAAATATTTTTAAAATATTTTTTTTATTATGTCGAAAGAATATCGTCTCCTGATATCTTCAAGTGAAAGAGTTCTTATTAATCCAAAGTTAAATAATTAAAGAGTAAATATATAAATATATGTTTATATATATAATATATACATCTAAATTAGTTAGCCTTCATTTAAAAAATTAAACAGTGAGTTTATTAAACTTGAGACGAGTTTCAAAGGGTAAGCTGTATTTAGTGCTAAATTTGCGCTAAGATTTGCATTTAAAATGGATTTATCTTTTCATAAGACAAAAATGGATCTTTAAGGCTAGGTGCCTAAAATCTGATTACGTAATATTATCTAAATATTACTTTGACAATTATCTACATCATCTTAGGAAATTATCGTTTTCGTCTTCAAATAAAAATTATGAAACATTAGAAAACCTTAAATTCAACGATACTAATTTATTTTTCATCAATTAACAGTACTTAATTACAAACAAAATTTAAAATCAATACATAATACACTTCATTTTGTTATAGTTTGTGCATTCAGTCCTTTACTGAAACGATCCAGTTTCTACATGCTATTTAAAAACGTCATTTATTGAAAAAGTATCGTGCAAAATTGCTAATTTTCTAAATGGGAAATCAAATAAGTTCGTTGAAATATAGCAGGACAAAGTTTCGCGAAATCATATGAACAAAGAGTAAAATCCAATATCCAATACTGTTTAAACCACCTGGAAATAATGGGTAATTCCAGTACGGACGTTTGAAGCATATAAACTATTTCAAATCTATAAAACTACTCCCAGTGAGTATTTGGGATATAGAATAACCGATAACTTTTCTCTTTGAGGGTAGATTGGAAAAATGCATTTTGTAAATTGGTCAAACTTGAAATAATGGATTTTCACAAGTGTGTGTTTATTCAGTAAAATATTCGTGCATTGAGTAAAATTCTGATGTAAGACATATCTTCTGACAATAAAAGAATATTAAATTTGCTGGAAACTGGAAGTTTATTGAAAATGGATTGTACATTGCTTTATTGAAAAAAAAGATAAAAATCTTATTTACATGACTGCTTTCTTTTTCAAAAACTTACGAAACTGAGTGATTAGTTTGTTTCCTTTAGGATTTAAATCTGATAAACTCTAAAATTTGGATTTGACCATAAAAGTGAAAATAAGGAAATAATTAATCAATTAAAATAGGGTCTACAGACTTGACTTCAAATTAGCAGCAAAAGTAATTATATTTACATATTATGAACAACTAACGCAATTTTATTGATGTGAGAAGTAAAGTTTTAGTAAATTTAGTATAATGGCCTTTAATGTCAAGTCATGAGATTCATTTACAGCCAATACAAAACTGAGGGTAAGTAGATCGTAACCGCTGAAACAGAGATGAGATATCTGATGGTGCGAAAAGTTCAAATGATATAAAAACACCATTTTTGCTGAAGAACACTTTTTTATAATCATTGTTTTTATAATATTGAATATTAGCTTCCTTGTTGTCAATCCGATTTCACTTCATAAAGTTGGAGGATCTGGATTCGCTTGATACATTTTGTACCAATCTTGAGTTCTATTGTGTCAAAGTGACCTGAAGAATCAACTGACTGTCTTTTGAAGCAAGGAGTATAAATAATTGCCTTAACTTACCTTTTTGTGAATTTCGAATTCTGAGGACAAAGACCAAGAAACCAACAAACCAAGGACGAATGCTTTTTATATCTAAAAATAGATTTAAGAAATAAAGAAAAAAATTAGATATTTTGACATCTATTTTTACTTTCTTGTATGCGAAGTATACAAAGAGAAAGTATTGTAATCGTCAAAAAATTCGAACTCGAGATTTTGACGAATCTCCACGTTTTAGACCTCCCTGAGTCCGAAAAACACAATTTTGGAATTATGTCTGTGTGTCTGTGTGGGAACGCAATAACTCGAAAACTATTAGAGCTACGGGGATGAAATTTGGTATGTGGTCTTTAAACATAATTTGTAGGTTTCTATCAAATTTTAAACAAAATCCGTCCACGGGAAGTCTATCTGTCTGTCCGCGGTCATGCGAACACTATAACTCAAAAACTTGAATATCTAGATGGATAAAATTTTGTACACAGTTTTATCATCATAAATGTAGGTCCGTATAAAATTTTGGGCCAAATCCGTCAAAGGGTTGACTGTGTGTCGGTCTGTATAATTTACTTTTGAAGAGAATCCGTTATCTCCACGCACATGCGTACTGGAAGCAATCTTCTGTGCACGTGAAAGGAACGGAATTTCATTACGGAGTAGCGAAATTACGTCAGTTTGTCCTTGAGCCTGTAAGAGCGGAAAATCGTTACGCATCTCTTTGAATTTGATTTTTTACCTAGATATTTTTCAATCGCTATATTGAAAAATCTTCTGATAATCATTGGATTCTGGGTAACAGCAGGTTCGAATTTTTTTAGCCACGCGGGGGGAGGGGAAACGGCACCTTTTTGAGGAAGTATACGAGAAAGTTTAGGGGGAACACTCCCGCTGGTTAAAAGTATAAAATTCATCCGGAAGCAGAGATGACTAAAACAAATAAGAAAATTTGTGTCCCAGGTAAAGAATCGTCGAGAACAGTTGAAATATATCAAATAAAAAAAAATTACGGAGACAAGAAATGCACGAGTGAATTAAAAAATGCTCATCTGAACTTATCTTCCATTTGAATTCTACAGTTACTCGTTTTAATGCAAAAATTGTTGCGCGTTAGAAGATTGTTTCAGGACTCATCCTAAAAAGAAAAACTTGCACAGCTTACTATATTTTTTAGATTCTGCAAGAAATAAGAGTATTCCCTAAGGATGATGTATTTGACAATTCATTCAAGCTTGAAAAGTGATTTTTCTTAGCGCAGTACATTCAGTATTTTTACCTGTTAAACTGCGGAAATTCTCCACTTTTGGATGTTTCTCTACTTTTTGGAAGAACTTTATGTCAAGAAAGTTCCATAACTGTGGATAAAAGAGCTACATGTTCCGTTTTAGCGAGAGGAAAAACATTTATATTCTGTTTTGAGAAGAAACTATTTGGTTATCGAGATGTTCCTGCCTTCAGGCGATTCGCTGCGAGTAATATTGTATATTGCTGTGACGAATACCAGAAATATTTCTACTCTTGTGTCAGTTGGAGTCTTTTTTTTATTGAGAGATGATTATAGTTTTTGGGTACTCTGTCAGGGTTAAATTCGATAAGAAACGTTTATTACTTTTGTGAAAATACCAGTAAAGATTATTACAGATGCATTTAGAATGCACAAAATTTTTTTGTAACGGATTTTTAAAAATGTAATAACGGATTTCAAACCTTGTAAAAAGAAGATATTACCTAATGGAATCATTCAATCCCGCAGCATATGTGCTTGGTCGCTGTTTTGCTCCTTTTGTTCTCCTTTTCTTATTTTTAGAAAAACGAAAAAGTTCTAAAAATATATGTATGAAGAAAAGAATAAATATACTCTTTTATTGGAACTACAAATATCTATATATTATAGTATTAAATTGATGCAATCCTGCTGCATACTGTCTCACGATTCTTTGTAATCGGGTTCAAATTTCAGTACTCTAGTGCGCCACAGAACTCATGCAGATTTTGATTGACGTTCGATGAGTTCTGTGATTGGTGCCTTTTTTTTGAGTGTATTATTTACCACTTGCAGTATTGTATATATATATATATGCGTGTGTGTGTGTGTTGCTCTTGTATTATTGAGGATTTATATTCTGTTCTGACGGACTGTCTGTCCGGATGCCCTGCGAGGTAAGATATCTCGAGTTGATATTGATGATTGACTTTATAATAAAAATGCCTTTTTTGCATTCTTGGTCTGACTTTATGCTCTGCCCTGCTCAAACGCTATAGCTTCTGCTTTTAATAATTTTATGCCCGACTTCTTCGGCTTGAAATATATCATAAATAATTTTATCATCATTCTACTTAAATTCCGTTGTAATCTCTTTCATTTCTCAATAGAATCTCTTGATTCCTCGGCGGCCAGTTTCATTCTAGCTAATGTAATATCATTACTAATTTCCTCAATGTTTCTCAAATAGAACAGAAGTATTTGGAACACTGGAACTCAAGGAATCATCTAGTGTGTAGTAGAAATCAGCTAGTTAAAAGCGTTATTCAAACGGGGCAGTGTTCTGGCCTCGACTTTCTTCTATACTTACACAATATGGTTCTTTTTATGTTTAGCTTCGTACTCTTTTTCTTTAGTATTTTGGGAATGTTTCCTTTATTTGACTGTGGCCAATATTTACTATAGATCTAAAATTTTGATTTCAAGACATCGTACCAAATCTCATTTATCTAACTTGTTATGTTTGTGAGTTATAGCGTTTATATAAACATGGACAGACATACCATCTGACTATCACTTTTACAACTTCACGTGTAAAAGCGAAATTGATCTTCATTTGAAAAAACAATAAAAATAAATTACTAGTAATAATTAATATATATTCTTATATTATTTTATACTAGGGCGCTCTGCCGACTGCACGCTAACGCTTTCCAACCCCTAGAAGGATTGCATAGTCTGCAGGCATAGCAAGTGCTATGTCTGCCCTTCTCGATTCGCTCGTTTTAGTGAGGATACTGTGCATTCTAGCAAAAAAACATTTATGGTTAAGCTTAATAGATTTGCTTTAACTTAAATCAGCACAGAATAACTTTATGACCTTGAATTACGTCTTTTTCTTGATTTTATAAGTATTTGGAAGAGAAATTGAACATTCAAATGAAACAAGCAAAAAAATTATGAAAGTTAAATAATGGTAAATAAGATAAATAAAGTATATAAACAAAATCTTGAAAACAATTGGTAAGACTTAAGAACACGGT
>BGPR01001700.1:0-79849 GCA_013235015.1 Araneus ventricosus
CTGGGTTTTTCATTTCTTCTGCTTAGGATGTTGACAGCTACTGCAATATCAGGTCTTGATACTGTTGCTATATATAGTAAAGCTCCTACTGCTTTTCTATACTGGGTATTGTTTGGTAGTATATCATCTTCTCCTTCTTCTTTCAAATAATTTGGGTCCATGGGAATGTTAGTTGGTTTTGCTTCTTTCAGGTTAAATTTTTCTACAATTTCTTCAATTTTGTTCTTCTGGTTAAAAGCGAAATTTCCTTCTTTAGTTCTTTCAATATTTATTCCTAAGTAGTAATTTACTTCACCAAGATTTTTCAATTCGTATTCTTCTTCCAGTTCTTTTACAATTTTTCTTATATCTTCTTCTTTTCCAGCAATGAGGAAATCATCTACGTATACAATAATGTACATTGGATTTTCGTTGTTTGCGAATTTAAATAAACATGGATCCGCTTTACTCTGTTCAAAACCATATTTAATAAGCGATTCTCCAATTTTAAGATGCCAAGCTCTTGCGGCTTGTTTTAAACCATAGATGGCCTTATTTAGTTTACAAACCTTCTGTTCTTGACCTGCTTCAATGTAGCCTTCTGGTTGGGACATGTAAACTTAATCTTCTAAATTTCCACGTAAGAAAGCAGTTTTGATATCGACGTGCGTAACGTTTAAATTTTTGTGCGCAGCTGCAGCTAAGAAAGTTCTTATAGTAGTATATGTGACTACTGGTGCGAAGGTTTCGTCATAGTCAGTTCCGAATTTTTGAGAGAATCCTTGTGCGACTAGCCTGGCTTTATATCTTTCGATATTGCCTTTTGAGTCATATTTGGCTTTGAATGTCCATCTACAACCGATGACCTTTTTTCCTGATGGTGGTGTTACTAATTTCCAGGTTTCATTCTTTTGAAGAGATTTCATTTCTTCTTTTGTCGATTCGATCCATTTTTGTTTTTCATAAGGATTTTCCATCTTTAAGACATCATTCCAGCTTTTTGGTTCTTTAATTCGTTCAGGATTTGCAAAGAAGACGAATCTCTCAGGAGGTATACCTTTTGTTTTTCTTTCTGATCTTCTGTGTTGACTGGTTTGTATTTGTGAATTACTCAATTCATCTCCATCATCTTCACATGGATTTACTTCGGTTCTTTCATTTATTTCTCCTTCTTCCATTGAATGATTTTCTTCGTGTTTCAGTTCTAATTTAACTAGTTGCTGTGTTGTTTCGTCTTGTTTTTGAAGTTCTTTTGCTTCTTTCTTAGCATATGGAAGAAGATTTTCAATAAATTTTACAGTTCTGCTTATCATAATTTTGTTGTCCCCTAAATAAATTCTGTAACCCTTAGATCTGTAATCGTAACCTAAGAATATTCCCTCAACTGCTTTACTATTTAGCTTTCCGCGTTTCTGCTTCTGTATGTAAGCATAAGCTTTGCATCCAAAAACTCTAATATGGGATAAATTAGGTTTACGATTTGTCCAGAGTTCGTAAGGTGTTTTTCCTTTTGGTTTTGTAGGGAGGCGGTTTTGTAAGTATGTTGCTGTCATTGCTGCTTCAGCCCAAAATCTTTGATGTAGGTTTGCTTCAGATAGGAGACATCTTGTCATCTCAATGAGAGTACGATTCTTCCGTTCTGAGACTCCATTCTGTTGGGGTGAATATGGTACAGTAAGCTGGTGAACAATTCCTTGTTCCTTTAGAAAATCTTCGATTTCTTTTCCAATATATTCTCCTCCGTTGTCACTCCTAAGGACTTTAAGCGTCCTTCCAAATTTATTTCGTGTCATCGCAATGTATTCCTTCAATTTAGAAAGAACTTCATCCTTTTTTGAGAGAAGATATATCATGGAATATCGAGAGTAATCATCTACAAAGGTAAGGATATAGTATTTCCCACTTACACTTTGTGTCGGCATTGGTCCACAGAGGTCGCTATGTACCAAATCAAGTGGATGCGTAGCTCTATATTTTGCTTCTTTAGGATAAGGAAATTCTGACAGTTTATTTTTAATGCAATGAATACAGTCACCTATGTGTTGACAATTATCCAGCTGAATACCGTCAGCAAGATTTTCTTTTACAAGTTGCTTGATAGAGTTTATATTGCGGTGTCCAAGACGCTTGTGCCATAAATAAAGGCAATTATGATTATTACAGTTATATGCAAAATTATGATTTGAAACTTTATCTTCATGCATAATTACTTCATAAAGACTATTGTTATTTGAAATTGCTTCTAAATATACAGTTTTATCTTTCATTACAACACATTTGTTTTTGTTAAAGTTCACAGTGAAACCTTTTTCGGTAATTCTTTTTACTGACAATAAATTACACTCTAACTGTGGTAAATAATACGCATTTTGCAAACATATCTCATGGATACCGTCTTTCGTTATGGTTTGAAAATAAATTTTCCCAATACCTTGTGATGAGATGATTTTCCCATCTGCAACGATTATTTTTATTGAGTCCGCAGTTTCATCTAGAGAGGAGAATAAGCGCTTGTCATTAATTAGGTGTTGACTAGCTCCGGAGTCGATGAAAAAAGAAACTTTTGCTTTACTTCTAGTATCAGCATTTGCGAGAAGTGTGTGTTTAGGGTCTGAAAGTGAACTTTCGATTATGATGGGTGCTGAGTCAGTTATAAAAGTAGTTGGGTTTGTTTCATTATGCACTGTTGAAGAGAGCGTTGTTTTATCATTTTTATTCTGGAGCTCTTCTTTTATTTTTGTTTCGTTAAGGATGTTTTGTTTTTCGTGTATCTGCATGCATACTGACGTTCTATCACGATTTTGACCTTGACTTTCGTTTGGTTTTTGCGGTCTGACTTCCTTTTTGAATGGAAATCTTTTTCTAGATCCATAATTTTTGTTTAAGTGATAGCAAAAATCCCTTAAATGACCGGGTTTTTTACAGAACGTACAAAATTTGTCATTTTTATTTTGATTACGGGTTTTAAATGAGACGTTCGTTTTGAAAGCTTGCGCCAAGTTTCGATCTAAATCTTGTTCCTTACGACGATTGTATTCATCTGTTAATTTGTTTTTAATCAATTCTGGAGTTAGTTCATTTTCCGGCCTAGCTTCTAGAGCCGTTATTAAAGTATCGTAGGACTTAGGAACCGAAACTAACAAAAGTGCAGCGATATGGCCGTCTTTAATTTCTTCACCTACGGCTTTAAGCTTGTCAATTAATTCAAGCATTTGAGCGATGTGTTCGTTCATGTTACCGTCTTCTGACATTTTTGTTGCGTATAGTTTTCTTAGCAGAAATAGTTTGCTAGATAAGTTACTTCTTTCATGAATAGTTTTAAGCTTATTCCATGTTGCTTTCGCTGTTGTTTCATATTTAATATGAATAATTTGTGAATCTTCAATACAGAGATTTATAATTGCTCTAGCTTGTCTATCTTTCTTTATATATTTCTCATCTGGTTGAGACGGCGTGGCGTCTTCAATAAGATGAAACAGATCCTCTTTAATTAGAATCATTTCCATTTTGAATTTCCATACGGAATAGTTGTTAGCATTAAGCTTAACAATTTGAGGATTGTTTTCTTTGAGAGATAGCATTGTTTTGAAATTATAGTTTTTTTAACTTAAAGAATCTTATAACGTTCTATGTCACTTCGCAATTCAATTCTACTTCAGCGATTCAGTCTCATAATCTGTTGGAAAATTAATTATATTCTAATTAAAAAGTGTAAGTGAAACAATTTCACTTACCTCATTTCTCGGTAGAATGCGAAGTGCATCTGCATAGCAGATTCAAGTCATCTAAATAAAAGGCATATTATTTAATCCATTTTTGACCACAGAGTGGGAATCAGAGCACTGCCTTTTAAGAGATAATGAAATTTATTAAGCGAAGCACATCACGGCACATACACACGACAGGAACAGAATACAGAATACAATTCAGAGTTACAAGGAAGTTCAAGTAGAGGTATGAGTTCAGAGTTCAGACCGGAGTTTTAGCAATGCCATCTGTTGGCGTACAGAAGAGTTGTTATAGTTTCTTATTCTGGAAAAACACATATATGCAACAGAGAAGACGTACTGTTCCAAAATGCATACTCTCCTCTCTCTGCTGCACAGAGCCCGCTATACTGTGGAAATGTGTGAGAAAATCGAGGGGAGTTCACTCCTGCTGATGTTTCGTGGCTTTATTTTGTTTACTAATTTTCTTACTTGGATTGGTAGTTCAAGATATGATTAATAATAGCGTAGCGAGGATGAGTGGCGCTCGGAGCATAATATGATTGTTTCGCCTTCTGCTGTCATTAACGGCGTGGCAAACATAAACGGAGCCCCAGGCATGGTATTAGTTTTTCAACTTATCATCGTATTTGACTTTAAAAAGACACGTAAACGCACTAATGTTTTGTCTCTATGGTAGGGATGGCGGTTATTTCGAAAATAACCGGTTTTCGGTTATTCAGGTTTTTTTCACCTCTGATGTAACCTGGCGGTTATAAGCGCTCGAATTAACAGGCTTTTGAAATAACCGCTTTTCATTTTTTTTTTCATAAAAAAACAAACGCCGTTTGTAGACAATTTTTTTTATTAAAATTGTTTTTACAGGAAATCAATCCATTGGCCAATATTTATCTGTTCATGAAGACTCTTTCAGTAATCCACCAACCATCAGACGCCTCGAGGAAGCGGTTGTCGTTGATTGGCCTAAGATGATGAAATTCAAAGCTTCATAACTTGATAAATTTTAGTCTAATCGAACCTAAAAGCGAGCCTATTTTCAGATATTTTTTTTTTACCCTGTTATTGGATTTGAAAAAAATAACAGGTGATAAACGGACAAAAAAATAACCAATAAAACCCGGTTAAAACCGGTTGGTTTTTCCCATCCCTACTTTATGGTGCCTTTTAATACTGGCGTCCGGGGCATCTTGCCTCCAGGTCACTCACTACTCCACTAATGTTTAACAAACGGTTCGACAAAAATTGGAGTCAGATAATCAAACTCTTAATATGGGAAGTCAGCAAATATGAGAAAATTACGTTTTTGAAATAATTGCAGAGATGTTGTAGCTCCATAGAATCTAATTTTTTTTTTGCTTGGATAAATGAAATACAGAATTGATTAAAGCCGTAAAAAAAGTAGCTGAATTAATTAAAATTTACTTCTATGAGTTGATTCTATAGATTCTTTATATTTTTTATTAGTATTGAAAATTTGACAGAAGCTCTTGTCAAAATTTTTGCGAATCCAAATATCTACTACGCGACCTCATAGTAGGTGATTGTAGGTGTTTCTAGGTGTCCACAGAACATCAGTTCTGGCTTCTGTCTGAAGAAAACTTGTTTCATAGTTTAAAGAGAGAAATGAATTAATCCAAAGCGACCAAGTTCCTTGTCAATTATATCTTAATTTGTTTTCTAGATTTAAAATTATTATATCGACAATTTGCATGCCATTTAAGATTTCATTTCCTTCACCTTTCAGCAAGAAAAAAAGTGTTATTTAAACGGTATGAAGAAAACAGATTCAAGTGGAGAAAAAAGACAGTTTGTATCTAGTTTTCGTATTATAAACGTTTCAAGATTGCTTGAGACTAGAGTAACGATTAGGGTTTCTGATTTCCCGCCCTTTTTTCCTTCCCGTGAATTTCCGGGAAATCATGGGAACAAAACAGGTAATTCCCGGGATTCCCGAAAATGTATCAAAATTTGAAAAAAAATCTAAAAATCAGTTATTTTTAATTAATATCAATTATAATTACATAAAATAAGGATATTCATAAATTCCAAAATTTATACTCCTTTGTATATTGAGCTACAAAATACAAATAAAGTATATTTATCATTCAAAATATTAAATATATTTTATTTAATAAAGTATGATTTAAGAAAACATAAGCAATCTATGCTTCTATCACTCAGCCTAGTTCTTAGCTTTGCTGTGAACAACCCGGCAGCAGAAAATGCCCTCTCAGCTTCAGCTGATGTTGGAGGAATTGCTTTCAAAGCCTCACCCAGTTTTATATTTAATGATCGATTTTCAGTTGAATCAAATAACTGCAATTCTTGCTTTACTATCTTGCTCAAGCTAGAACTCTTGCTAGTTGAACAATGTAAGATCTTTATCTTTGAGTGGATCGCTTTTTCTAATCTTTCGTACTATGTTAAAGATTTATCTTTCAAAGTTTCCGTGCTTTCTTCTTCTGAGTGCGAAGAGTTGGACAATGATTCGTCTTCCTCGAAAAATTGCCCTATCATAATTATTGTAGTATGTTGAATAAAAGAATTTTTATTTGGTAAACATGAAAGATCAACTGTAACTGCAACAGCATCATACTTTCTCCCAAAAAATTTAGATATTGCATTAATCCAACTAAACTAACAATGCGTTTCTGACTAATTCTTTGAACCAGAGAACATTTCATATTCTTAGAAAATTTTGAGTTTTGTTGGTTGAACTCTCCAATAATGAAAACAAATACTCCTTCGTCAGTTAGCAAAGTCGCGTTTTGACTGCATAGTTTTTCTAGGCCAATTTTTACTGGCTTCGAACCTCCTACAATTGCAGTCAGAGTTTCAAATTCTACATTAGCCAAAATTTGTTGTTATTTAATATCCATTAATGATTTTGAAATTGCTGATTTTATCCCTAAAATTCTTTCAAGCCTTGCAAACAAATTATTCAAGCGTGTTTTGGTGTCTAACCAAACCATCTTTTCACAGCCAAACTCTGCTTTAAGATAATTTTGTAAAATATCATTCTTGAGAGGTGATTGATTTTCGGAATAAATTTACAAATTTTGTTCCCGGAACCCGAGATCCCTTGTTCCCGGGAAAGGAAACCGTTGTAACGATCGTCATTAATTTCAGTTTCTTAGTTGGGGAAAAGCTCACAGGATGGCAGCACGAGATCTAATTTTCAGCAGATTGCCAGCGAGAAAGTTGGACGTCAAAACAAGTGGATATTTTTCAATAGAATTTCTATATAATTATTGCTTATAAATTGAAACAACATCCTCACTTATGTAATTTTATTGTATTTTCAAGGTGTCATAATCATCTTTTTTTTTTTTTTTTTTTTTTACAAAACTGCATACATGTGAACGCAAGAAACGAAGTGAGATTACATGAATTTCCAACTAGATATTTTTTTATGTTGATAATAATGATCCCATTTGATTTTAGAAATTCTTTTAATGAATTGTTATTTTTTGTGAAAGAATACACTAAGAATGTGAAGCATCACAAAACATAGGGCAGATTTGACTTTTTACATAAAGTAGAGGAACTGACGATTATGGTTTAATTTCATAATTTCTTGTGTAACTTATATTTCTTTTAGGCTTTTAATTTAATTTCTATTAATTTAATTTATGATGGATTCTTTTCAATAAATTAGACGAAGTATTATCCTTAAACTTTATTTGATGTTAGGCGTATTTAAAGCATTTATTTTGCTCATATTAAGTCGTATATTCGAATGAAGTAATTATTTGAATTAATTTTTTTTTTTTTGAACTCGATAAATGTCGATTGGTAAAAATTATTTACAAAATTTGGAATGAGTTTTTATCAATCCAAATGTAAAAAGAGAGATAGGTAAGAATAAATAAATAAAAAGTATCATGAATACTTCCTAGAAATAATACTATATTTATTAATTTTTAAAACTATGTTTACAGGGAGAAATTTTTATTAAATTCAAAAATATTTCTTTCATTTGGATGCATTTTATAATATTCACAAGAATTAAAATTTATTGTGGTTTCCCAATGTGTATAAAGAAAGAAAATATATATACCAATAAAAATCCAAACGTCTATCCAGAAGCTTTTTCGGGAAATGCATCCTTATTTCTCACATTGCTTAAAGCTTATGAGAGCAATTTTTGTGTTATATTACTTATTATAACATTTCTTTAAATTGTCCTTGTTTGAGAAAATATTCTTATGCCGTATAATTTTAAAATTGTTAAGGAAAAAACACAGTATTTCCGCTTAACTGTCAGTCCTTCATTCATATAAAATATATTTAGGAAGTTCTGTAATTATTCTATGTATTCTAAGATTGAAATATGAGTTTTCATTGATAATGTATTAAAATTTACGCATAAACCTTGCAAAGATAGAATTAACATTTTTTAGATTTGTGAAACTAATTAGAGAAACGTACTAGGATTGCTAAGAGTTTGTGCTTTCGCAGTATTCAAGGCCCTAAAAGAAATTTTTAAATGAGAAAGATCTGAGTTTGTACAGTCATGAAAATGGTGTCTAAATATAGTGAAATGGTTATGCGCAAGGTGTCTTTAGTACTAAATCGATACGGCTTTATTACTTGTAATTGAATTTCTGGTCGTGTCTCTTATAGTTTTCGAGAACTAACTTGAACTCCGGAGTTTACCACTTGAGAGCGATGGCTTCGTGTAGCGCATACGCCTATATACAATTTTCATGGTTGCAGGTGATTCAGTTCTCCAGTTATTTGTGCTCAACCAACTTAACTATTCATCTTGTATATCGTCTCTGTTTTATCAAAATGTCTCTAGCAAAATTTTCCAAAACATTTCATGGGTGCAAAATACTTGCATAGGTTAGCTAAATTTGCTCTCAGATTGTTGTATGTTGTCACAAAATACTGTCGCTAGTGGTTCCAATTGTTACTGCTGCATGTGATTTTTGACATACGACATTTTGATATAACAGAGTATAAAAGGAGAAAGCAATCCAGAATTTACATGTTCTGTCATTTCTTTAATTCAAGCATACTCTATAGAGAAATTTATACATATAACCTAACCGATCCTTGTAAGAAATTTCCCCGTGTAATCAAATTTTAAAAACCCTACGATACAACACCATATGCTACACCATATAAAAGGGAGACAAAGAAAAAACAAATGTGTCTGTTTCCGTGAATGTTTGAACTCAAATGCGTGGGCCCAAATAAGATAAATTTCGGTATGAATGTTGATACAAGATAAATTAAAACAACATAAACATAAATTTTGATACAAAGGATTGCATTTTCTGACTCAAGGCTAAAAAGTTTATTTAGTATTACATTACGCGAATCTTTCAACAAAAGTAGTTCAACATCGAACCTGAATTGTAGATATCGTCGCTTTTATATCCAAAATATCGTATATCAAAAACCACACACAGCAAAACATATGATATTTTGATGAAACTACTGGAACCATTAGCGAGGTATGGCATTTTGTGACAACATACAACAATTTGAGAGCAGATGTAGTTAACATGTACAAGTGTTTTGAATCAATAAAATCTTTGGCAAATTTGACAGACGACATTTTGATATAAAAGTGACAATATGATAAATACCAAGATGTAATAAATTAATATCTCATCTATACACGGAAATTCAATGTTTTGTTTTTGATTTGTTCATGTCCGTTGTTTTGGGAAATATCTGCGGGTAGTAAATCTGACATGAAATTCATACTTTTTCTATAAATCACAAAACTAATGTTCCCTCTCATTGAAGCATTCGTCATCCATGCATTTCATTTACAGCATTTGTGCTAAACACTTGAGCTGGAACAAGCATAAGTTTTTCTTTTATGGAGATGCAATGAGTTTTTAGGACATGTGTGTATACATTCTAAAGAATGAATTAGATATAATAAGTTCTTTTAAAAATATACTTGAGCAAAAGAACTATTGAGAATGAAAATTCTGAGCATTCCACACACACACACTCGACAATATCTATTTATGTGTAATGTTATATGCATACTTAATATATTGTTATCAGTCAAAGGCATGGCCACCGGAATAACATAACAATTGATTCAAGCGTATTGTTTCAATAGCATCCGGACCGGTATTCCACAAATAAAAACACAGGACATTTTAGAAATTTAGAAACAACCACAGAAAGGCGTTGTCGTGAAACCGGAAATAAGCCCGTCCCATAGATATTTGAGTGACAGGAATCAATTGCCACATATTAGTTGAAAAGGAGGACGAAGCTGTTACCTTGCGGGAGGTCTCTCCAAGTAAGTGACCGACCTTATCTTCGGATTAGAGGGAAATGCTAAGTTTATTCAGATCGGAGGGAGAAGACCAACCCTTCTTAGTAGCAGGTGTATAAACATAAATAAAGGGCGAAACAAACTTGTAGGTAAACAATTTTCTGGTAATACAGATGTATCAAATTGTAGTTAAAGCTGCCTTGAAGGATTATAGAAAATCAAAACATACAGATATCAGTGATGGGATGGGGTGGAGATTTGTAGGAGTCTCAAAATCTTCAACTATCAAAACGTAGCTAAAAATAGAATTGGTTTGTGGCATGATAATTTAATTTGTACCTAATTAACGTTGTACCAAATGACAATAATAAATTAAAAGTAAATAATTGATTATCTGTTAGGTTTGCTAACAGACACTTTCAAACTCATATGCATAAAAATATGCACGCATGCTCTCACAAACGCACAGATACTCGCGATATAGTTAGTGATAATAATAAAATGTTAGGATAATTTATTTAAATTGCAGTGGGTCTCAGCTAATATGAATGTTTTAATTCGAATTCGTTGGTAATTCATTTTTTTTTAAAGTTCCTTAAATTTCGTGTTAATATAATGTCAAAATACGTTCTATAGTTCGAATTTATTTTTGTTAATTCGAAGACAAAACTGAAAATTGTAAAACATCGATTTTATTTCTGAATTGCTTCAGTTAGTGTAATACAACCGTACTTTGTAACGCCAGTAATTGTAAGTGAATAAGTTTTTAAAGTCCTTAACTCTCTTGAGTACTTTACAATTGAAGAAAGTATTAAAAAAAATCAAAATTTCTCTCTTAAAAAAACTTTAAGCATTTTAGATGTGAATAATAGGGGAGACCGGGGATGGTTGTTACAATATTTGTATCAATATAAGCAATATAATAGTGTCATGAAATTAATTCCATATTTACCAGCCGCATTTCGCAATGAACAACCAGTCATCACTACTTCCGCTGCCTCCAGAAATGTTTCCTAGGGCGTTGTACCCTTATCAGTCTTTCTTTTATAGTTCCTCATATCAATTTTAAAATGAAAACCTATTTTATACAATTAAAACTTACTCGGGGCAAGTTGTTACACTGTAACAAGTAGTTCCATCGGAATTGTAACAAGTATCCTGCTATTTTATATCTTGATACATGTGAGTGGTATATTACACTTGTATAGAAGTTTTAAATATAATATCACTTACCAGAAATCTAGGCTTTCTCGTGGTGAAGAAGTTACACAAATATCTCCAAGGATTCCGTCGTAAATAAAAAAAATAAGATTTAAAAGAAAAATTACTAACAGACACACAATCAACGTTACCACACGCACTTTCCCTGCTATTGACTGCGGGCACTCCAGTGATTGATGAGGAAGCCGCACATATGCTATCTACCATCCAGCGTGAGAAAAATGAATTTCTACCAGCGATTGATTTAAAATTCGAATATAACAACTTGCCCCGTGTAACATCTAACCCCAGTCTCCTCTACTGCTAATTTGAAGTTTTTTTTACTATATTCTCGCATTCAAAATGCTATATACTGTGCGTTTATTAAAATTACTTATTTATTGAAATAGTTTGTTTTCAAAATTATAATTTTTTCATTATAACTTTCACTAGAGCTTAAATTATTCATTAAAACATTTGATTAGAACGTGATTTGTTAAAATTACTTACTATTTATTTATTAATTAAGTTTTGTTTGTTGTAAACCTTTTTAGTATTAAATACTAAATCGTTGCTATACTTTTATTTTAAAAATTGTCGTTTACTCCTGTTGCACTCATTATTAAACCCCGTTTTTCTTAATTCAAATTTTCGAGCAAATCGAATTGTTTTTGTGGTTCCGACAGATTCAAATTAGTCTTGTTCCTTTAGTAATAAAGAGGTTGTATTAGGGCTTCTTAAACTATGCGTTTCGTCTCCAAACGAGGTCGCAATGGAAAATGTTCTTAGTCGTAAAAACTATTGGAGGGCTTTGACTTGTTTAAGATTCCTCCACATTTGTAGATAAAAATGACGAAGAAAATTATCTGCTTTAAAAGATATTATTGAAACTCGCTAAATAACTGCTTTTAATAGAAATTTCTTTTAATTGTCAATAATTAATGTTTCATTTTTTTATTCATTTTCAAACTTCGGAGTCGCGACATTTTTTTTCTCTAAAATAAATGGGTCGCCAAAGTTTTTCCCTCTCGGGGAAAAAGAGGGGGGGGGGGGGGGGGGGGATTTTTTTTTAAAGCCCTGTTCGAGATCGATTTCATTATCGCAGCTATTGAAGTCAGGGGTAATGAAGGAGGAAGGTGAACAAGCGGTCAATTGGAAGTAAGTTAGCTATTCTTTTGCAACCCTCACATTAGTATTTGGGGCCTTTCAGAGACATCAGCGCTCTAGGAAAAGTTAAAATGAGGCAGCATTAGGTATTAACCCCTTGGCATACGATTTTATTTAACCTCCTAATAAGATGCCCTCACCCATTTGGGATATTTATTATTATTTCAATCTATTTAAGATGGTAAAGGATACTTGAGACATTTAAGAGTGTCCAGATGATTTTTGTATTTAAAATTATTTGTTACGTTGATCTAAATACGGTTTAATATAGCAAAAATTCTGTAATTCGATTTACGTGTCAGACTCGTCATTGTAAGCGAAGGGGTTAATAAACTTAAAATGATAGCCAAAAGTACGGAACCATATGTAAGTTTTAGTTGGATAAAAATACATATTTTAATCCAGTCGCCTCTGCTTGTAAGAGCAAAATTTATATCACAACCATTGCCAGTACGTATTTCTTGAGAAGATCATTGTAAAATTTTAATTGATTCATTTCTTTTCGAACAACTGTGGATGCCGCTTGTAATGATCACTTTGGATCAAAGCCCAGCTGATCACTATATCCGAATGATCAGTACATCCAAAATGTACTGATACTACCAGTAAAATTTGAAAACTTATCAAATTTACGTAACTAAAACCTACACACATATAATTTCACTCTTTTTTTAAACAAAGAGAGAGAGAGGGAGAGAGAGAAAAGATGATGATGAAAGTTTCAATAGTTTTCTTCTTTTAGTTATTTCAGTTTTTTTAATAATCCCAAACAACAATTTGTATGTATTTGTCTTATATCAGTTACAATATATTCTCAGTTTGTCTCAATCAACAGTTTTAGGGGATCTGTTCCCAAGGAAAAAGAGTTTAGTCTGATAGTTTTTTGTCATTATATGCATTTAATATCAGTTGTTAATTGTCTATAATTATTTTGTACATTTTCCAAGTACCATTGCAACAATATTCAGAGCAGCTGTGTGACTAAATTATTGATATTTACATATCGCTTTATGCTTAACGTTTTTATCCTGTTGACCCATTTATAAAACACATACTACGTTAAAAGTAGCGATTAAGACACAGACTCAACACAATAATTATGTATTGAAGTCTCAGTCAACATTAGTATATTTTATTGCTCTTACTGCATAAAGGACCTACTATGATCGGATTTAGAAATTGTTACTATAAGCCAATTGTGAAAAAAGAAAACTTATCAAATATGCGTAACTAAAACCTGAGCCGAAATAAACCTACACTGATATCATTTCACTCTCTTTGAAGCCAAGAGAGAAAGAAAAAAGAAGAAAGTTTCAATAGCTTTCTGCTTTCCGCTTTTACATTTTTTCTTTTGATAATCTCAAACAACATTTTGTACGCATTTTGTCTTATGTCAGTTACAATATCTCATGGAGTGCGAAAAAGTTTTGTTTGCACAGTGGAAGATAAAAAAATATCTATAGCAGCACCAAAGAAAGAAGCAAGCTGTGAAGAGCGCGGAGCAACAGCAAAAAGACATGCGGTTAGATGCATTCTCTGAGAACGTGTCTTTTTATCCTCTACCACGTTGAAATGTTCGGAGAATGACACATGTCAGGAAGTAATGCAAAGAAGCAGTTTGTCAGTTCGGGTTTGAAGGAGGCTCAAGATGTATCCTGAAAAAACAAAGCTAGGAGAAGCGCAGGGAACGTATACAAATAAAAATTTGAATACAAAACCAGTGGGACTGTGCTCCCCTCGATTTTTCCGTAGATTTATGCAATATGTCACGTTCTGCGTTTAGCTTCGTTATGTAGTGAAGAGTATCTAGTACACATTTTGCATATTTGTACGGATATACAAATTGAAATTCGAACAAAAAAGCAGTGGGACTGTTCTCCCCTCATCCGTATACTTATACAATATGTCGCGTTCTGTGTTTAGCTTAATCATATCGTGAAGAGAATCGAGTACGCATCTTGGCTGATTCCGTTTGATCGATTGGCTTCAAATTTGATAAAGATTTGCAATTTTAATGTCAAGATCACGCAACAAGTTTCAACTTCTTAACTTGTGGCGTTTTCGAGTTATCGCTTTCGCATGCACACGAATAGACAATCAACCGATAGGCGGATTTGGATCCGGAATTTGATACAGATCTATAATTCTGGTGGTAAAATCATATGCTAAATTTCATCCCTTTAGTTTCTTATCTTTTTGAGTTATCGTGTTCACACGCACACGAATAGACAATCAACCAGTAGGCGGATTTGGTCTGCAATTTAATGCAGATCTAATTCTGGTGATAAAGCCATATGCCAAATTTCACCCTTTTAGTTTGTTATCTTTTTGAGTTATCGTGTTCACATGATTCCTTCCCGCTGGAGGATTTCGTTCAAAGTTTGGTCGAAGTCTACGTTATGAAAAGATCGCATACCAAATTTCATCCTTCTAGCTCACATTAGCATTACGTTTTAGAATTATTGTGTTCACAAACAGACCGACCAATAAATACACAGACAGATATAATTCCAAAAATGTGTTTTTCGGACTCGGGGAGATTTAAAACGTGGAGGTTTATAGAAATCTCGAGGTCGAATTTTTTGACGATTACAATGCTTTCTTTTTGTATACGAGAAAATAAAAATCTTGGACGACCATATTAACGCAAAGAAATAGTTTTTTTATTAATTATTGTTAATAAACTTACTGAAGCAAAACTATTTTCTCAATATTGGGAAAAGCGTAAATTCCTGCAATTACTGATTTCATTGATGATAAGATGTAGCGGTTTTATGATTCTGGCTTAGTATATCGGCTTCATGTCATGCAATCGATCATGCATCATGATGATGCGATCGATCATAGAGTTCCTCAGATCCTTGGAAAATTAAGTGCACTTCAATTGGTATGGCTTGAAAGTTCGAAGGATGAAGTTTTGATTAGATGTGGGCTTTGTCATATGGTTTTCGCCCCGGTTCAAAGCTGCGAGATCTGTCTTATACAATCAATGTGTAACCTCAAAGTGGGACATTAATCTGTCAAATTAGCCAACCACAGTTTATAAGTGTAACGAAGAAAGACATAGAGGACAGTCGGGGAATTTGGACCACTTGGACATTTTTTAATGCATGTGATGGATAAGTGATTTTAATGAAAAACAAATATAATTTTTTTATAGTTTGTTTATCTTCAGAACAGTGTAATCAACTTTTTATAAAATACATTTTTAATTTTAAAAAAGCTTACAAAAATGTATCATCGGTCCAATTAAGAAAACCGGTTGCCTAGATTGGACCATTGGTTTGCAAAGATTGGACCACCAATTTCTTTAAGCATAATTAAAGCAGAAATATTCTTTGATTCCCAAATTCACACCAGAATACAATGCATGAATCCAAGTATGACATTTTATGCACTGTATCACTTCTTCTTTTCCCTTTGTTTCCTCCGAAATGATACAAATAATACGTATCCTAAGTTTTTGTACTTTTTGATCCAACATTTGATCGTTTTAGTGTCCTTTTATTGTTTTTTTTTTTGCTTTGACTTGTTTCAGTTCCAATTTATGAAGACTACTAGCGGTGATAAACTGCTTTCTGGGCTATTCCTGTAATTTAAGACAATGCTCCCATTGATTTAAATGATCCAGTTTAGGCAACTTTTGCGGTCCAATATAGGCAACCTTTCGACAACAACAAATTTCTCTAACCTTATTTATAAACTATTTCAATAAAATTGTTTTAGTAAATTGTAACCAAACATTTCCACTCTGAGGATATAATAACATATTTTGTTACTTAATTTAAAACAGAGTAGGGCAGCGTTGTCTTTTGTTAAAATAATTAATGGATGATACCTAAATTTAAAGACTTGCTCTCTAACTGTAACCACGTAGCCCCTTCTCTTAAAAATGATTTCATATACCCAATTTATATAATTTCAACATAATTTGCCCATTTTCCGGCCCAAATATTTAATAGAATTGAAGTTATGATACCGGTCCACTCTAGACTCCGGTTCAAATTCAGCGTCTCGACCCTATATTTATTGTTGAAGCAAATATATTAACGAAAGTGTTTAAGGTACACACATAATACATAGGTCGTATTTTACAAGCTTAATTTCTAATTATTTCGCTTGATAAGGAACAATTTTATATAACCACGTATTTTTTTACTAAATAATTTTATTAATTTATCCATCTTACCATCATATAATTTGTTTAAATTTCTCCATTTGCAAAACTAAGACGCAGTACAAAGAACTTTCCACTATACGTCTTGCGCCTTGTATTCAAATAATCTCAATCTTTATATAAGTTTACAACAATAAATAGGATTTTGAAACGCAATATTCGGAGATTGAAAGTTACTTGAGAATCCCATGAAAATCATCCAATCGAATAATCATCAATAACTCGTCTTTAGATCTAACTTACAGAAATATTAAAATATTTAAGGGGAGAAAGTAAAATCGTAGAATTTAACAAAGATGAATATAAAGAAGAGTCGGTTTAAGAATTTAAAATATTTCTTTGAATCTAGGGAGATTTCAGGATTTTATTTCAAATTTTCTGCCAGTCGGACAGAACATTTGGATAAAAACTACAGACTTTCTTTAATTCTTTGATTTGTGAAATTGTCTTTGTTACTTTCTCTTATACCAAGTATAGGAACAGAAAGTACAGGGTGGTCATAAATTATTGGACGCATTTCAAAAATTAATAACAATAAAAAACTAATAATGTTACAACTAATTTTTTTTTTGTAAATGAGACCGCGTTTTAAAAAGTTTTTCTTTCAGATAGGTAACGTGACGTTACGGTGGTCTAGGTGGACCTAAATTATTGGATATCTACCATATTTGAGAACCATTCTATGCGAAGCTAGAAGAAAAATAAAAACATGTATTTGTAGGGAATGTTACGCTGTTTAATTTGTTAAATTAATTGCAATTCGAAAAATCAACAGTTTTCGAGATATTCGAGTAAAACTAAAAAAGGAAACTAGAAAACGAGCATCGGCTTCTGCTGATTGGTAGCAATTGCGTATGGAAATTTCTCGCTGTAGCAAATTTAGAACGCCATAATGGTACGCCATCTATCTGAAAAAACTTTTTTATTTGCTCTCTCATTAAAAAAAACGCAGTTGTACCATTTTTTTAAAATTAATTTTTGAAATGGGTTCAATAGTTTATGACCACCCTGTATTGTGTCGTCAAAGAAATCCTACATCGATATTTTGATGAATCTCCACGTTTTGGACTTCTTGAATCAGAAAAACAAAACATTTTGGAACTATGTCCGTCTGTCAGTCTGTGAACACTCAAATGCTAGATGGATAAAATTTTGTGTGTGGTCTTCACGCCAAATTTATAGATTTATTTCAAATTCTGGTCGAAATTCGTCCATAAGAAATTTATCTATCTGCCCGTCCGTGTGCATATAAACAAAATAACTCAAAAACGCAACGAACTAGATTGATGAAATTTAGCATATCTTTTTTCGCCGGAATCGTAGATCTGTATCAGATTTTCAATCAATTACTCCATCTGGTTGACTGCTCGTCAGTGTATCTGTTCGTGTGCATGTGAGCGTTATAACTCAAAAACAAGTTACATCAATGATATTCGACCTGTGTTTTGGTTCCCAAAATTGTAGATATGTATCAAATTTTGGATCCAATCATTCAAAGGGAAGAGATTCTAAATGATATCAGATTTTCTTTACTCTACTACGAAGTTTAACCCAAAACGCGCCATATTGTATAGTCTACAAGAAAGTCGAGGGGAGAACACTTTCGATGGTTTTAGTTAGATTCCACATTCCGTTTCGAGTACATATTACTCTTTAGACTAAAAAAAACAAAAAAACTAAGGACATTTGATATGATTTGGTATTGCGCGTTAGTTTTTGACGTAAAACACCAAAATATATTCACGTTAAAAAAAACTTCTCCAGTAATGTTGGTTATTTTAGATCGTTTCTATAAGCGATCAACATATTAGTTCGATGATTTTCAAACGTAATATTAAGAAACATACAACAAAATCAACAATATAACTTGTTATACATACGTTACGGTCAATGTGGATAATCAGTTATTTATATGATAACCGATTTATCACATTGACCGTAACGTACATATTTTTTGTTACAGAGTTAAGAAGCCGTTAATTGCATCAATATACGACAATTACTAAACCGGCGGGAGTGTTTTTCCTTCGAATATTTTCACAATATGACGCCTTGCGTGCTTAGCTTCGAAGCGTAGCGATGAGAATCTTCATTGGACTTCTCTCCTTAGACCAAATGGGTCTACACTTTGATACAGATCAACAATTTTAATGTCGATACCGCATACCAAATTTCATTCATCTAGCTAGTTGCGTTTTTCAATTGTTATATTCACCGACAGGCCTACATAATTCTAAAAATGAATTTTCAGACTCATGAAGTTCTAAAACTTGAATTTTCGAAATTTTGGACGATTACAATTCTTTCTCTTTCTTTACTTCGTGTATAAGAAAGTAAAAAAAAAAAAATACTTTGTCGCTGATCTCGTTTCAAGACGCGTTTTTTCCCCCTCTGAAGGATACAAAAGAAAACAATTGAAAACATTTCTAGGTAAAATATTTGATTAAAGCGACGCATCTTATCTATCTGGGGCACCTATGCGTTACTCTAAAATTCATTCAACTTAGTCTTACCTGTACTTTAATCCAAGTGCAGACCTGGTTTTCCAACAGTACCCCAAGACTATGCACTTACCCTACTTTTTGATATCCTTCCTGTCCTTGTGACTGTTTCGAGACAGTTTTTCATCTCCGCTTCTGATCACGCAGGGGTAACAAACAAAAACGATCCTAAGCTTTTTGAGCAAGTCTGTTGGTAATGAGAGAATGTTTGTGGTGGTACTTGGGTGGTCTGGATTTGTTTGAGCGTCATCTGGCTCACCCAAGAATAACAATCTCTTCCTTCTCTTTCCCTTGCTGCATGCATCCAAATATTGGCACATGCCTCTCTGCGATTGTTTCCATCGTGGCCCGACGATGTGAAGCTGGAGGGTCCGGCGATTGCGGTTACTTCAGCAAACACTTGATGTACTAGATGCGCGTATCGAATCTCGGTTCAAAAAGACCGACCGACTTTTAACTCCAATCGGTAGAGGATAATTGACTGGAAACGAGTTCGTTGCGAAAGAAAGGTAAACAGATGAAAGAGATGATTTTCTTTGTAACATTTAAAGAGAAAAGATTTATTCTTCTTCAAGTTACATTAGCTCTCCTTCCTTTTGAATGTTTAATTTTCCGGGTAGAAGATCCATTACCTGGATTGCCTTCAATAACTTTTGGGAAGTATACATCCAAAAAATAATCGAATGGCTATTTTTTCAGCAGTATCCATTTTGCCATCTTAATCAGTTATTTTCTCATTGGAAGAAAAAGAAAGAAAAAAAAAAAAGGGAAATTGGAGGAATTGGTGATAAAAAAAGATAATGAAAGAAAAAAAATTGTGTTTGATGAATCTGAGATGATTAACCCCCGCCCACTTTTGAGATATTAAACAAAATTTGCCTTATATTGACAAAGACACTTTTGAATATTTAATCTAGAAAAAGTTTCTTTCTTTTTTTTGTTTATGTTTTCGCAGAAACTAGATTCAAACTTTATGGTTTGAGATTTAAAGCCGATTCATTTTTTTTCAAGTTGCATAAGGTTGTCTTTTGAGGTCGCTGTGGCCTGGTGGCAAGGTCCTGGCTTCGGAGGCGGAGGGTTCCAGACTCGAATTCCGATTCCACTGAAGGACCCCCGTACAAGTGGGTTTGATGCATTTTAAATCCGGCGGGGCCAAATGTTCTCCCTCTTTTGTGGCGCGGAAGTTTGGACAGGAGGGTGCCAGCTGAGGTAGTGTCCTCGTCATCTAACCAAGGTTCAAAATTACAAGGTCCGTCCCAAAATAGTGTGTGTGTGGGGGGGGGATGGGACGTAAATTAAACTAAAGTTCTTCCTTGAAATTTTTAATTTTCCGACTTAAAGATCAGTTACAAAGACTACCTTTCATAATTTTTGAGAAGCATGCTGCTAATATTACTCTCGGTTAATATTGACTCAATCTTAACGATTCCTTTACTATTGTTAGGATAAATCTGATATTAGAGTGCTTCCGATGGTTTAATATTATAATTTTGAGAATTAATCTTTCCGAATTATTAATCCTTTGGGATCATGGAAACGAGATTCATCCTAAGTTGTAGCGTTTGAAACTAATTCTTCAATTTCCATTAGCTTTTCCAATGAATTTGAACCTTGCGGGTAGTGGATAAATCACCGAAATTTCTCTTTTTGAATTTTTGGAAAGATGCAGCGAAAAAAAAGTCATAATAAAAGTTTTCTCAAAGTGAATAAGGTATTTTTCGGTTTTATTTGGAAGGGAGTGGTGGCAACTGGTTTTCGACGTTTGGCTCCTTTTGGTACAAAAATTTTCATATAATTACGATAACTTTGAATTTTGAGGAGACTCATCCTTGTGTCTGACCACAGCTTAAAATTGTAAGACACATCCACAACAACCATCACATAACTTCAAAATGGAACATCAATGTTTGAAATTTTAAAAAACGAAGATAAGGTTCGGTTTTTTCAAAAGTTTATCAGGTACATAAGTGTTTTTTTTATCGATAGCCCTCAATAAAATTGCAATTGGGATTAATTGTAAGTTATTAAACGAAAAACAAACAAACAAGTAAACAAAAAAATGTAGAATCAAAGTAAGGAAAAAATGATCAGAAAAATAGTAAATGGAGGATTTGTTTATCTAAAAAATTATTTATGCAATTATTTATCAAGAAAATACAATTTTAAAAGCTTCTTTGTCTCTAAGTAGGCCAAATTTTTTAAATTCCAAATCCAGATGTGAAATTTCCTGCTTTTCAAGCAAAATAAATAACCAGCATACGACATTTTCTATTAGTTTTACTAACAAAAATGAAAGTGAATGTTAATGTGACGATTCTTCTGACGAAAAAAAAATAATAATGGGACTCCACAAATACACTGCCTTCCTTGCCCAGTTCACTCGATAACACTCTTTCAAAAATGAATATCAAATAACTCATATACAGAAAATTTATTTTAAGCTAAAACATGTTAAATACCCCTTTTTACTGAAATACTCTAAAAATGTGGAAGTTTTAGAAGAGTATTTGCTTGAATCTGTCGTCGCAACACGAATCGAAAGCGAAACTCATAAACAGCCAATGAGATTGCAACTTGTGTGAGAGTGAGGAAAAAAGAAAATTATATTAAAAAGAGCATCTTTTTTTTCGTTCAGTTGGCTCCGTGCCAACCAGAGCTGTGTTGACTTTCAGCCCATAGCCCGCCTAAGGTAAAGGAAGAAAGAGTTACTTTCTCACTCCGGATTTTCTGCTCAGTGAGCGGATTTCGGGGGGGGGGGCCGATTTTTTTTGTAGCTCAGACCTGCGTCTCTCTTCGTTTGGATTCATTTTATGCCTTTTTTTTTCAATTTTTTTATCTCTTTTTTTTCGCATTTTCGTATGTCATTGAGCTCTGAGAGTGGAAAAGTCCGCAAATAAGATTAAAAACGAAAAATACAAGTTAAAAAAATAATTTCAGGAGTGCTGCAGCTCTGCAGTCTTAATGGACGAGCCGCCACTGCTAAGTTGATTAACAAAAACAAGAATGCATTGTATTCGCAGACAGAATGCGAAAAATTCAGATTAATGAGTTTGGCAAATCTGGATTTTATCGGAAATTTGTTATAAGAAAAAACAGTTTTGAATAAAAAAAGAAGTCACGAAAAACTACTTGAGGAAGGCAGCAATTGCAAGATGTCTATAAAAATTACGGATATCTTTCCAAAAAGTGATGAAACACACACAAAAAAATATAAATAAATGAATCTTCTTCTAACTCTGTTTTCGATTAAAATATCGATAATTAATTATTTTTCCTTACTCTTTGTTATCAATGTGTGTAACATCGCAGTCACTTAACTAACGTGACTGCGCAAGTTAGCAAGTTTCTAACTTCATGTTGTCTTATGCTAGATCTCAGGTCCTTTTCCTTCCAGAAAGATGCGCAACGGACGTCAAATTTAAATTGTCGCGGCACGTTAGATGCATATCGCTGAACATGAATTGACTCAAGTTAGTTATTTCGGAGTAATTTACTTCAATTTTTAACATGCTTTTAAAATTGTTCAATCGAACTTGGTTCATTCGAACTTTTTAATTCGAATTCTCATCAGGAATTCGAATTTTTCTCTCTTTTCTTGTATTCTTTATTCATATCATAAATATTGACTATAGCTGGAATTTATCTTGGTTCATTAGAAGGCAAAACTAAAAATAGCAGAAAAATTGTTTTTATTTCTGAACTGTTTTGTTAGTTAAATAATTTCTTAAGACTGTTAATTCACTCGAGGACTTTACTGTTGTACAGTGCATTCAATCAAAATGGAAATAAAATATTCCCCATTGTTAAAAAAAACTTTAAACATGTTAGTTGTGTATTGTGCGGTTTATTCTGAAATTTTATAGCATAATTATTGCTTTCAAAATGGTGTTTACTATTTGTTTATTAAAATTACTTATCTATTGAAATTATTGTTTTTAAAATTAGATTAAAAATTTTTAATTCTAGTAATTATCATTTTATTTATTAAAATTACTTATAGTTTATTGATTAATTACGTAGTATTTTTTTAAAACTGCTACAGATTAAGATATAGTTTTATTACCTTATTTAATGTAAAAATTTAGCTGTTGTCATTTTTAGCCCCAGTTTTTCTTAATACGAATTTTTGTATAATTTTGGATTTGGATTTTTATTGTGGTGACGTTAGCATAGAATTAATTAATCATGTTCCACTGTTATAATAAGAATTCTTTCTTAACTTTTTTGCATTGGGATCAAACTAATTTTTATCCAGTTAATTTATTTGTATTTGTTATATATCCACATAAGGTAAGGAAAATTATTTGCCTCGAACATTCCTCTATATCGGTATGAATATTTCTGTATCTGTCTGTAGAATTCTCACATTAAAACTATGTAACTAAAAGTTTGTACTTTTTATACGCAGTTTTTTAATAATTAATACAATAATTCTTTAATTATTCGCTAAAGCGCTAAAGAGACATGAGTCTTCAGTGCTATTCTTATATATACAGTGGAACTTTGTTAATTCGAATCTGACGGGGTCACAGTAAAATTGCGATTTATCCAAAAATTCGTATTAAGAAAAACTGGGTCTAAAAATGATTAAAGCAAGAGAAAAGAGCAATTTTTAAATAAAAAAATGCCGTAAAGAGTTATTTTAAATATGTAACAGTTTTGATATATAATTCATAATTAACAAATAAACAGCAAGTAATTTTTGCCTCGAATATCGCCTCTATATCGGAATGAATATTTACCTCTCAAATTAAAACTGTGTAACTAAAAGTATGTACTTTTTATATACAATTAATTTAATAATTTATCCAATAATTCTTTCATTTCCTTTGTTTAAATTGCTATCGATTTCAAGACAGGAGAAAGGAATTCAACTTTTCCACCTCATCTCCTCTGAAGTAATGACGTTATTACTGTAACAGTATCCGAAATGGTACACACATTCGGGGAAACTGAAGAATAGCACTAAAGAAATATTAGTCTTTAGGTTACATACATGATCGATAACTATAGGTGGGCTTGCAGTCGATGAGAAACTCGATACCATAGACTCCCTGTTTAAATACATCTGAAGGCAACTGAATCGGAAAATGGCGGTTTCAGTAAACGGAATGAATCGTAATGGATTCAGAAGTGTCTGGAATTTAATGCAGTGATGGAAGAATATTTTATAAAATAATAAAAAGAAAAAAGCTTTTTAAAAAGATGCTTTTATTAGTGTGCTAATAAGTAGAAAATCGTCGCTTAACAAGCAACAGCACATATCTCAATTTTTAAAAATTTCAAACAGGGAGAAGAAAACTGAATTTTTCACAACCAATAACGCATATTTCTGGATTTTTTTTCACATCTGGTAGGAATATGTAGTCTCATGTATATATCAGTTGTTAAAAAATATCAGAAATATTCGTTACTAGCCGCCTTCGGCGACCAGCGTGTTCGCCTGGAATATGATTTCAATTGAATCTTGTATTTTATGTTCATGGCTGCTTTAACAACATAATTTTAAACTTCAGATTTGTGGTAGATATTTAACCCATGTTCTTTTTGGCCTTGCACCTGTTCTATTTATTGTTCACATAAATGTCCCTAATGGAGACAAATAACTGACCATGCCATGTAACATCTAATTGCACCTTGCCGGCGCCATCTTCATTTTCTTATTTCTCTAGCAAAATATGCATTCGATTTCAACATTAAAATAGCGCAGCACATTTTATGACCAGCGGCATGTTAACTGAATTAAAACATGCTGAAAAAAGAATGAAAACATAGCATCCATAATCATTCAGCTTATTGGATATATTTCTTAATATACGTATTATCTCAGAGAGCTTGGGTTACAGAATCTATAAAAAGTTTAAAAAAAAAAAACAGAAAGCAAAATGTTTTAAGATATTTCCTAAACTTTTAACAATGGAAGAGAAACACGCAATTAAATATTTGTTTAAACAATGAAAACAATTTGAATTGCGTTGCAACAATGAAAAGCATTGTTGTAAATTATACCAAAAATATTTTTAAAAGGTTATTAAAATTAGAGAAAAAATTGTATGGCAACTTAATTTATATTATTGAAAAGCTAATTTTTTGCACTTTCAGATGGTGCAAAAATGATTTTTGTGCTGTAATCTTTTCGGAAGTTATTAAGGAAAAACGCCGAATTTTTTATTAATTTTTAATTAATTTAAATTTTACTTAAAATTTCAAAAAAGGGCTCCGAGGTGCACATTCCCACCCTCCAAAATATATTTGTGCCAAATTTCGTTGCTCTGGGTCCAGTGGCCTGCCCTGTAGAGCGCCAACACACACGCACATACACAGATACACAGACATTTTCCTTTATTATTAGTAGAGATTACTTGATAACGAAGGCTTGTTAAGCGACGAAATAGTCTCTTTTTATTAAAAATATGGACGTCAAAATAAAATCGTAAAAGCGTGAGACACTGATAGAAATACTCTAAGCTAATAACAATTTTTATTACATTTATAATGTATTTTAATTTTTAATGAATGCTTTTTGAATTTTCTTTCTTATGACATTCATTAATGCTTTATTACTTTATAGTAATGTTTTCACCGCCACAAGCTTTTACGATTTTGTTTCGACGTTCGAATTTTTTATAAAGAAACTTTTTTTCTATTTTCTTCTACAGATTTCTCCTGGCATGCAGAACCATCTACCAGAGAAATCTGAAATTTCTACCACTTGGAATAACGTCGATAGAAACACAGTCCTACTTTCTTTTGTGTGCATCTTATATTTTAAAAACATTAAGAAAAAATAATTGTCTTTGCATTAAAAAAATAAGAACGGAACTATGAAATAGGTCTGGGGATATGGAATACCTATGCAAGCAAATTTTCAGATCGATTCTACTAACAAAAATCACAAATATATTTATTGTATTTATGACCTCATATTTCACACTGGATACACTGCAACTACTTTTCCCCATCTTATATCATCACAAAATTCAGAATCACGGAAAATGCATTCCACGTTTGTGTCATCAAGTTTATTTTGATTTGCTGTAATATCATCGCCATCACTTGAAACTACCAATAGTGGCGTAGCGAGGGTATGTGGCGCCCGGGTTATAATATGATTTTTTCGCCCCCCCCCATCGTCTTCATCAGTGGCTTAATAATTTTAAACGGCGCCAGGGGGATAGTATTTTAACGCCCCCTCATCCTATTTGATGTTAAAAAGTGACATAAACACATTAAAGTTTTGTGAACATGGCCAGTGGCATAGCGAGGCGAAGTGGCGCTAGAATCACATTATGATTTTTTTACTGCAGTCATCATCAGTGGCCCAGCAAGCATAAATGATGTTCGATACATGGTTTACTTTGAAACATTTTCATAATATTTTTCTTTAAAAATAATATAAAGTCAGTAATATTTTGACTCCATGGCGCCACCTAAATCTGGCGCCCCGGTCGCTACACCATTGCCTACCAAGCTCACGGAAGCGAATTGTGAGTTTCGACAGATTGAAACCTTCACTCTCCTAGACTCTCCTTCACTCTCCTTTTAGAATGATATGATGAATTGACATATAGTGTTAATTTTTGAAAAAATATTTGGCCAATCTTTGCATTTCCTGCTGTGATTTTGTTATCTTTTTGTATGACGACAGTTGATTGTGATACATACAAGTTGCAGGGGAAGCTCGTGCATAGGGACTGGGGTATTGTAGTACCCCTAACCTCTTCTATTGTGTAAATTTAATAAATTTATTTTATTTCTCATTTAATGCTTAAATCTATCAACAATCTAACGCAATTTTACATTAAACGATTTCGATCTTTAATTAAACCTCTAGGAAAAACTGAGGCAGAAAGCCAAGTTCCCTATCTTATGTTTTTATTACCTGAAGATAATGCGCAAAGGAGAAAGTAACTTAAAGTAAAGGAGAACTGTGAATCGTTCCAGCACCGAATTCCGCTTGCGGGCATGCGTAGTTACAGAGTGCAGTCTTTCCCTTCCTTTTCCTACTACGTTTTTAAGCTGAAGGGGAACTGTCGAGTTCGGCAGTACCAGATGAGCTAGAAACAGAGTTTCAAACATTTTACCACCGCAGCAGTTTTTTTCGCGAGCTAAAACTTTGAAAATAAGTAAGAAAATGAAGGAAGATTAATGATTAATTAAAATTTAATTGAAAGTTATTAGAAGAAGAAAATGTTATACGTTTTTTCATTAAATCTAAAACTACTCAAAGTTAATGAAAAAAAAGACAAAAGAAATGTAAGTGGTTCAAATATGCATCATGAGCAGTGAAGGATTAAAAGTTACAGCACCTCCAAGATTACATAACACGAGCCGCCATTGTATACAAGGTACCCACTAAAGTTTCCTACCCCCTCCTTAATATCTAAATGACTGCAGCTATAGTCATAAAACTGGTATCTAGGTATAGTAAAGTTGCTATGCGCTACGCTATTAGACCGCTTGCAGCGCCACCTGGTGGAAAACTGCGGAATTAGTGTTTCTATCACGAAAACGGAAGGATATATGGAAAAAAAATTAATTATAAAGTTGTAGTGCATCATCGATTTAGTACAAAAAGATACCTTGCGGACATGAATGCTACAAATAGAACGCTTAAAATTTCATTTATTTGTTTGCTATTTTCAACACTGTTACATGACGAAACATGGAAGCAAAAAAAAACCTAATTATCACAAGATACCTTTATTTTTGATGTTCAAACTGCTGTCCGTCGGCTATAACACATTTGGATCTTTGCTTGAATTTCATGTCGTTTCACTTTTTAGCATATTAGGTGAATTTCCTGTTGTTTCACTTTTTAGCATATTAGGTGACACGCTGGTATAAGCATCATTAATCCGTCGTTAAAATCAAAGGTAAAGAAAAAAGGAATTTGTTTATGGTCATAAAAATGGATCCAGTTAGTTGTGACTGCTAAAAAACAAATCAGTTTCACATAATAAAAATAAAGCAAGATGAGTTTTCGACCAGAAGATTTGAAGATTATATTTGAAGTAGAAAAACAAAAACTGTAGAGGATAAGTTCAACTCATTGAACATAAAATAGCTGAGATATTGCAAAATAAATCGAATTCTATCTTCTGTAAAGAAACTTCGCAAGATGATTTTTCTATTCTGTGGAGATAAATATTTCAATGTTGACGTCAAGAGGGAGGGGTTCCAATTTTTTCAATATTGTTCAGAACCCATAGCCATATGTTTGATATATCGTAGAAGAAGATTCGTATTCAGAAGCCATACGTTTGATTTATCGTATATACCATCACATTATCACCCATTCTATAAGAGTTTGCCTGTACTAAATGAGAGAACATGATCCTCAACTTCAAAGACAGGGAATGACAGTGAAAGAGATGATTCGGAAGAATACTTAGATTGTCTCTCTCAAAAATTTAAGAGGACAATCAATTTTAGTCCGATTTCTTTCATTAAACTGAAGTTGTTATGATAAGCTTTAGCTATTTAGTTCTATTTTGGCAACACACAAGTTCTTCTTGTTGTTACTTTTTAATAAAAATATTCCTTTGGATCGCTACAGAAATTGCTATATTTTCACAGCTAATTTTTAAAACATCCTTTTATCTCATTTTTAATGCTTAACGACTTACACCGAAGACCTTTTGAACTCTCCATATACCGAGGTGCCGGCTATAGTGTACCACCTGCAATTCGGTCACCTACTATATTTTGTTTAGTTTCAACTTAAATTCGAGAGAACCGGGGCGGTCCATTGGTAAGGTTTCAGTCAACTTGAAACAATGAAAGTATATTGGAAATGGACCGTGGTAGGTGAAAAATAAAATTTGCTCTCTATTCCAGTGAAGAGATTTAGAAGAAACTTTTGGAGCTATTACATATGTTGTCAAGTTGGCACCCTCACCATTTTGTAGTTGTGGCAAAATTGGTACGTCATTGCACTACGCTACATCATGCATATTTACTCTGTCATGGTATATGAAGCTTCCTGCCATACAACTTCAAGATCAATGGTTTCAGAATGTAGCCAATAACCAACTTTCAAGGAAAAAGATTAAATTAATAATAAAACATATTCATGAATATGAATTCCTGTTCAAACCAGATTCATAGCGGCAATAACTAATGGTTCTAATGGGAACAGCTAAATGTTAAAGCGTGATTCATAATGATAACGAATAATGGTTGTAGTGGTAATAACTAATTGTTAAAGTGCGATTCATAGTGGCAACACTATATGTTCTAGTGGTAACAACTAATGGTTCTAGTGTGATTTGAATATGTTTCAGACTGAATAGTGAAAAAAAACTTATTCGCTGAATCCTTGTTTTCTAAATAAGACTGTTATTGGGAAAAACCTTGAACAGATAGAACTGCTTGAACTGCTTTTATGTATAGATTGTTGTTTTGGTAGTGTTTAAGTTTATTTTATTATTCATTTATTATTGATATTTTTCATTTTCAATTGTGTACATTTCTGGAAATTGTAACTTGTTTTGTGAATTTTGCTTCTCAATAAAGTGGTTCGTGTTTTTGGTTGTGGGGGGCGCCGGCTCTGTGTGTGGTGTTCGTGCTTTATTCACCTTGCACCCATTTAAAACCTATGAGATGACTCTAGTAGTCATAGGTACCGAGGGTTCAGGGTGGCGTTAGGTAAGGTCTCGGCTTCGGGGCCGGAGTTCTCCAGGTTCGAAACACTATTCCACTGAAGATCCGCCGTTATGGTGGCCTGTTGAATGTTAAATAATACGTAGGGGCCAAACGTCCTTGCGCCGGCGTGGTGCGAAAGCTTAAAGAGGGGAGTGCCAGCTCAGGTGTCGTCCTCGTCATCTGACAACGTTTCAAAATAACAGCAAAGTACGTTGCAACCACATATTCTACGTGAACAAACAAACCACTACGTTCTGACGTCGAAAGACTTTCTGTATTTGTGACGCACATCTACAATTGGTAGCCTTTACCTGAAAATAGTGTGATGGTATTCCATAACCCCTCTACTTTCATTGGCATTTTCAGTCAATTAACTGCTCTACACCAAAAAGCTAATCAAAGATGATGAAAAAATGTATTCTTTGTTGACCCCCTGCAACGTAATGGAAAACAACTCGGTGAATGTTGCTCTCAAATTTAAAGAAATCGATGTTGTTGCTTACATCTCTTCGTAGCAATAATCACACTTCCATTACATACAGCACAAATATATTTAAAGAAATAAAGAATCAAACCCCCATCGCAATTTTAAACACTTTGTAGAACCACAAAATGGGGGGAACTGACAGGGAGAAAAAGAAATAACAAATGCATTTACATTCAACTCGGAAAAAATAATCGAGTTAAATCGAGACGAAATGAAACTGTGAATATTTGTGGAAAATTTTTCAACTCGTCGTTTTCAAAATAAAAACCTGACAGTAGTTGAATTTCATCCCCGGCGTTTTAGGATGAAATTGGATTAGCTATAAGCGTATCGGAAGAAATGGTACCGGAAACACTTTCTTCTAAAAAACAAAAAACGATGAAAAAATATTAACGTAAAAAAATGCAAAAATAACACAGATGAATTCGTTTCTCTTTTATGTTTCTCTTCCTTAAGAGGAGAAAAGGAGGAGGTTGATTTTTTTAAATCTTTTTTCAATAAATATGCATTTTTCTGTTCGCATAACGTTTTCCAATAGTACTCGTCTAGAACTGACACTAATACAATTGGAAAAATGTAAAAAAATGCAAAGGGATTAGAAACAGCAAAACGCCCGCAGCATTCCCTACAAATGTAGATGTATGCAAATACATCTATATAATTTATCTAAAAGATGTCTTAAAATGTTAAATAGATTATAAAACATCGCAAACAGAATTACATTAGAAAATTTGGGACTTTCTCCATATTGCAGTTACACATGAAAACCCTTAATATGGCTCAAATGTTTTTTTCAAGTGTTTATTATTATTTTTTTATTTCTGTATTGTTTTTGTCAGTTAAATAAGTTTTCACATCTGCACAAAGGTTTTATCGTGCAATTGTATTCAAAGTTCTATATGCTAAATTTACTTTTTTTCATTACTAGTTATTCCAAAGATAATAAATTTCAGCCAGAATTTCCCATTCTAAATTTTATGGGTGGTTTTTCTTTTCTTTTTCTTTCTTTTTTATTTCAATTAATTTTATTTTTTCCCCTTAAAAAGTAGCAAATTTAATCTAAATAACTGTCTTTTGCAACACAGATAAATTAGAGACAATATTAATTAAACAAGCTATTTGAATTGAATAAATTGTTGTAATACATTCATGAAGGAATAAAAACCATTACTTTCCTTTAATAAAGTCTGTTCATTTGGGTCCTGTCTAACTGAGCTTCGCTAGATATTTGGGAACACCTTGTACGACATAGCATGTATTGAACAAAAAGATATTCAGTCTAAATAGGTAGGCCGCAGAAGACTAGTGGTAAGGTTCGGCTTTGGGACCCGAGGGTTTTCCCAGTTCGAATCCCGATTCCGCTGAAAATCCGTCGTGTATTGGGCCTGTTGCACGCAAAATCATACGTAGGGGGGCAAACCTCCTCTCGCTCGTGTGGTGAGAAAGTTTGGGGATGCCAACTCAGGTGTCGTCCGCGTCATCTGACAGTGGTTCAAAATTACGAAGTCCGTCACAGAGTAACCCTAGTGTTGCTTCAAAACGGGACGTTCGTATAACTAAACAAAGAATCCTAAAAACAGACAGAAAAACTCTCTTGAAACTAAAAATTTGACCAATTATTGAAAGCCATGAAAGAAAATAACGTTACAGCTCTTTAAAATCATTTATAGCATGGCTATAATTATCCCAAATAATTGGATTAAACAGACACTAACATGAAATTCAGAAATCGATGTTTTATTTGAAGATGTGAATAACCCGTTTAACTTGGTTGGAAATCTATCAAAAAGGTTTTCAAAATGATTAATTTAATAAATCAAAGAATCTACTTATTTGTCGAAAAATTTCCAATTCTGAGACTTCATATAATGGAATTTACGATTAAGTTAAGTCAGCCAGAGGGATACATAGAGGTGGAAAAAACAAAGGTCAAGATTTAATAAAATATCTACCAAATGATATGCTGATAAACTAATTTATCAGATTAACGTCCTGTCTTGACGCTACAAAAAGGTTATATTGTGACAGTCTTCTTATTTTTGAACTGTAGTAAGAAGACCTCAGAAGAAATTCCACTATTCCAACTTCCACTCCCCACCAACTTGAAGATCTTACCCCTCAACAACAAATTCCAAATACACCAGGTTCACACGTACCACACACACTTCTGGGAAATTGGGTTTTGAACCCGCGAGATTTCGAGGCTTTACCACTAGGCTACCGTCAACCTTAACGGTATACAGTTAACCTGGGTCGGGTATTTTAAAGTTAAGTTAGAAGATTTATGCCTTTCTGTTTAGTATATAAATATTTTTTCTGAGATCTAGCAATAAAGTTAAGTGTTATGGCTTGATTTCATGCATGAAATATGATTACGGCACTTGAATTGCAGAAATTAGTCTGTGTTTCTCCAAGTTCTAACAATAAGAGTTGTTGAAACCAGTATACAAATTTAGGGATTCTGTGTGGCTTCTTTATTCTTAGGGGGGCACCTCAAATTTGGGGATGAGAAACTGCCATATAAGCATGAAGGGTCTTGCTTCCTGGTGGGACACATAAATGGTGATGTGGCTCGTAGGGCCAATCTGACGGGACGTACCCCTCTAATGGGGGGTCGTCGCATGTGCCGCTCGTAATTGAGGCTATTATGCGTTTGGCCTCAGTGTTCGTTTTTCTGTCGCGGCGGCTGGTCTTCCAGTATTACCTGGATGCTGCGGCAGGAAGGGGTGCTCTTTTGATTACCGTAAGGTGTATTTACATTCCTCCGGGGGGAGGACCTTAAATATGGGGATAAGAAATTACTGGATAAGTAAGCAGGTTCTTGCTTTCCTAGAGGATACAATAATGATGGTGTGGTTATGATGGCCACATTTCGGATGACGGGACGTACTTCTTACGGGAGGGGTTAATGCATGGGCCAGCGATGATCATTTTGTAATTAACCACAGTACACGTATTTTTGTCACTGTAACCCGATCATTCAGTAACCCCGATACTTAGGCAGGGCGGGGTTATCATTTATGGTTACCCTACGCAGTATTTAACATACGACTATCAAATGACCTTCCCCAGTTCCAGTTAAACTTTGAAACTTCAAAAAACTTTGCAATGAAACGTCTACATTATTCTCTTAAATATAAATAGAAATATATGTAATCAGTGGCAGCGACTCGGGGGGAGAGAGAGAAAAACAATAGTGCCCAGAAAAGCTAGCTAATTTTGTAATTATATTTTGAAATTTTGTTGTCGACCCCTATACTCCGGGGTACTTTTAGGTGTCTATAAATTTTTTGCCCCACGACTTTTGCCATCCAATCGCCGCCACTGTATGTAATCTATATATATAATTCTCTAATGTGGCGACAAAAAAGGGTCGAATTTTTTAATCGCCGTTTGGCAACAGCTCGCAAGTTTGGTTTGTTTACATCAGCAGAAAGTCTGAGATAACGATTTTTTTTTTTTTTGAGTTAAATAGTTTGAACAAAATAAGTCTACGTCTTGCAGTTTCGATTAGGCAAATGAATGAATGTCTCCTTAATATGTCCTTTTTAGTTAAAAGGTTGAGGAATGGGCTATTTCATCTTTCGATTACTCACATTTTCTGAGTTTTAAAAAACATAAGTGACTACCCAGAGAAAAATGTTGTACCTTTCTTGACTAAATTGTAACTGGAGTGAGTCTGTATACATGTGGGAAAGCTTTCTGAGCAACATAACATGAGTAAACTTTGGGTCTTATCAATTTTAAAAAGCTAAAAGTACATAATTATTATGGTTTAATTTTTGAAAAGTTAAAAAGAGCCTGTTTCAAGCCACTTTTCTCTTTAAATGGTCCTTTTTTAGGTAAAAGGTTGTAAAATAGGTTATATCATATCTTTACAACTTAAATTTGCTGAGGTTTAACGCATAAATTACTGCTAGAGAGAAAAGTTATATCTTTCTTGGCTAAATACTAATTGAAGTGGGTGTGAATATATGTAGGGAAGCTTTTCTCAGTAACATTTCATTGAAAATAGGGCATGTTTAAAATTTTGGTGGAGTGAAGTTAGGGCAAATAAAATTGTTGAAGATATTGTCAATTGTGTATGGAAAGAAGTTTTAACTGATTGATTTGTGATTGATGTAAATAATTTTGAGAATCTTGGAATTATGTATATTAGCATTCAAATTTCTCCCTAACATTTACATATATATTTCTGTGCTACCATAAGATTTTAATTTCAGTAATTAATGAAAAATTAATTTTAGGAGTTCATGCAATTTCAGATAATTTAAATTTACTTTCAGTAATTAATGCATTCATAATTTCCTATTACTAGCAGAAATGCATAACTGTATGGTGACCGAGCGAAGCGAGCTGGGATCACGTAGTAATACCAAAAGAACCACAACGTGATTCTTAGAGTTGGGGAGCGAAGCGAGCAGAGAGTGTAACCCCCTAGTAAGTAGTATTAGAAATGCAATGAATGATATACCCCGCCAATAGTCAGCGTATAGCTTCAGAATATAGGATTCATCCAAAAAATAAAATAAAAAAAAAGTACTCCGAAAAAGTCCCTAGTCAAGAAACTTCAAAATAGAGGATGTTTACCCAAAAAAATGGATTGAAAAAAAATACCAAAATCATATTCAAAACTATGAGGTCCCCCATTAATAGAGATTGCGTAGCTTCAAAATACAGGACGTTAATCGAAAAAATTATTCTAAAAAGTTTTCGAGCTAATGATTCACTAAGTTCTGTGTGAAAAATCTACCCTACCGATCTAAGAAGAATATACAAGAGTTGATAAGAAAATTCGTAATTTGTTTAGCCGATTAAGAAAGGGAAAAGAAAGGGGAGAAATACAGAAGACTTTATTTCAGTGAAAATCTTTCGAAATATAGAAGTACAATCATAATAATTTGTTTGACTCCAATCGGTGAGTTTGAGAAAAAATTGATTTCAAGAGTCCATAATATTTATAATAATGAATTATAAATTAGAAACTAAAAACTAGAAAATAATACAAATAAGAAAACCTCGATTTTTAGTACAATAATAAAAGTGTATTTCAAAAAATGTGTTTATTAAATTAATTTTATTAAAAGACACATGTACGTAATATACTATTCAGTTCAGTGAACTAACGTTTGACTACTCTTCTATGTTACAAAATGAACTTTTGATATTCTTGAACGTCAAAACATGATTCAGTGTATGATTCATTTAAAATTTGTTTCAAGGTTCGATAGTATTCTTCCAACCGAAATAGAATACAAGACGACACTTTATAAAAATTTCCGAATGTAAACAACAAGCACGCTGTTTACTGCAAAGACTAATCCTTTACGTGTTACAGTTTTAGCAAATTTGTGGAGGGGAAGGGATAGGCGCAAATTCTTGGGGAGTTGTCAGGTTTTAATTACCGATGCTGACAAATTTCGTATCAGCTTCTCTCGGCGTCGCCTCACCATCTGCTTCGGATTACTGTCAGTCAATTTCGCAGCGACATTACCGCTCGACGCCACTCGCTGCGGTGTGTTTTTTCAGCGAAGTGAGTGCTGTCTGTATAAATGCGAGTTACACGAATAATAAAAACATTGGCGCATTAGTGTTGGATGCCACCAGTCAAAATGTACCTCTTACAGACAACAGGAGAAACATTGTGCTCAGCTTTGGCGCATCGCCGCACTTACTGTTTGCACTTAACCCTCCTCATTAAAAAAAAAGTCTAAACTATATGCTACTTAAGCTACTAGCTGCGACCCCAAGAATTTTCAGGGCCGCGAAGCTTCGACAGCAAGTGCTTGAAAAATAAAATAAAGGAAATCCCCTGGGTAAATAATTAAAAAATTCAAACGAATTATTCCAAACCAATTCAAAGAGAAAATTTAAAGGAGCTTACTTATTTTTCAAAAAACAGCATTTTTCAAAAGTTTGAAAAGAAATGTTTCAAAATTGCTAGTTGCCTATTTACGATGTTCGTTGTTGAAGTTTATAAACATTTTTAGTCAAGCACTCTGTTTAAGCTTTAAAATTCGATAGGCTTTTTAACTTTCAATTTTAACTGAAGATAGAACTTTAGTTTTAATTACAGCCTTATTTCAAAGATTACGTATCAATTTTTCGGAAGTTACAAGTTTTACACAAATGTAATTTTCTAACAATTTCTTTAATACAGAGTTCCAAAGCAGTGATTAAGATTTTTTCAGCAGCCAGAGGACAACCTTTGTGAAGGTAGACTATTTGCCAAATACTGCTAATAATCCGTATTTGGCAAATAGTCTACCTTCACAACTTCTTAATACTTTAACAACTTCTTAATACTTTAACAACTTCTTAATACTTTCACAACGGTTATCCTCTGGCTCCTGAAAACATTGTAATGGAAATCGTAATCTCAATCGTAAATAACTTACAAAGGTTTTGTGACAATTACAGATAACAGAAAAAATTCCATTAATGAACAACACTTTTTTGATCCCCCCCCCCATCTGAATATTGATATCTGCTTTACCAAAAATTTTAAAATAATTATTGAAGAGTTTCTCTTTTCTTTATAATGCGGTCTCTGCTCATAGTGAAGAACTACTAACTTCATTTTGTTCTATTTATAATACTGTTATCATAACTAAAGTAAAGTTAAATAAACCATGTAAAAGTAGATATATCAAGTTTGGTGCTATAGAACTTGGCTATTTCGAATGTTCATAGGTCCACTGATTCCATGATTTTCCTATTAACATAATGTTAAAGTATTGTCTATAATTCTATTACGAAACTATAATGTCGCTTCCTTGCCATGTTAGTCTTAAGGTTGGAAAGAGAGATTTACAGAGGTTCTTATTGAAGGCCAGAAACTCCAAACCAATGCCCCTGACCTTGGCGACCATTTGGTGACTTGGAGACAAGTTGGGCGACTTTAGCCACAAAATGAAGGTTCTCGAATATGCGAGAGTTATGGCCTTTTCTCTATTAGGAACCGAGTTATGGAGATCCTGCTAGAAAATTCCTTGTGAAGTCACGCCCTGACGGAAAAGGTATGAATACCGAGGTGCTCAAACGAGGAATGAATCGCTTTGGAGTTTTTTCTTCAGTGGGAGCTGATAAGCTGGTGAGCTGAGCGCTATTGAAAGTGTTGTTACAGTTATTATTAGTGATTTTCTGTCTATTTGTGTTGCTAATTTGTACAAGTGCTCTATTTCTTGTTTCCTGTGCTTCGTGTTTTTCGGAATATTCGTGAATAAAGCGTCATTCTCCATTATCCTCCTTGTTGGACTGCTTTCACCCTACACCCACAGGACGATTTTCGTAACAATTCGAACATATTTGGTGAATTCGAAGTTAAAACTAAAAATTGTAAAAAATATTTTCATTTCTGTATTGTTTCCTAAGTTAAATGCGACTGTACCTTGTGTCATCAGTGATTGTAAATGGATAATTTTAGGGCTTTTATTCACTCGAGGGTTTTACGGAAATAAGTATTACGGAGTATTCAATCAAAAAATTAATAAGAAATACAACACTTTTCTTAAAATTTTTTTAACCCGTTAGCTTTGAATTGCGCTGTTTATTTCGAGGTTTTAAAACACAACTAATGTACTCAAAGTGCCATATACTGTTTGTTTATTAAAATTACTTACTTATTTATTGAAGTCACTTACTGATAAAATCATTAAAAGAATTTAATTATAAATAATATTACTCTATTTATGCTGTTGATGGTGTACTGTTTATATATTAATTATACACTGTTAAAAAGTGTTATAATTGAAATTAACCTTTATTGTGATGTTTAGTTTAAAAATACTCGTTTTCCCTCGTTGCATTCATTTTTATCACTTTTACCTAATTCGTGTGTAAATTGAATTTTTGTTGTACTCCTGTCATCTTTGAATTAGACAAGTTCCACTGTTTTTACCGTATGAAACTCGCTAAAAGTTGATGCCAGGCATGATGACCGAGAAGGTTCATTAATTACTTAATCCAATTCCTTTACAGTTTTTGTTAAGAGATTTGACTTGAAATCACGTGTTGTCTAATGACAGAAAGTGAATAAGAAGCAACTTCATAGAAGTGTCCTCCTTCCCCTTGAGTTTTATGTTTGTAGAATTCATAGATCGTCGCTTAACAAACAACACCACCTATCTCAATTTTTTGAAATTTCAAAGAGGAAGAAAATACTCAATTTTTCGCAACCAATAACGAATATTTCTGAATTTTTTTTACATCTGGAAGGAACATGCGTTCTCAGAAGTTAAAAAAATTCAGAAATATTCGTTATTGGTTGCGAAAAATTGAGTATTTTCTTCCTCTTTGAAATTTCAAAAAATTGAGATAGGTGCTGCTGCTTGTTAAGCAACGATATACTGATTGCTTTTTCTAAGATTATGTTGGAATATTAAACATCTTAAAAAGTCAATTTATATTATTAAATATATCACTGCCATTATACGAATTGCTTTTCTAATATCAAGAAAAATATGGTTATTATCACTTATTTATTTTTTTTTATCACATATCTTTGTACAAAAATTTATTGACATATATTTTTCCTAGGGTCAGTTCACTACTCTAAGTGAGATGAATGTCAATCATTTGTTATGATCTTTCCAATGAAATGTATTTAATCTTATTTGTACAGTTGATGGCTCGATTTTATATAGTTGTGTTGTATAAATTTTTGATTTTGCTGCTATATATGATGTGTGAAATTCATCGAACACATAAATATGAATCATATGTGAGTTTCGTTTCATAAGTCTCTCACTCATTAATGTTTAATCTCTATAATCCAGTTGTAAATGCACAGCTACTTATTTATCAAATATTGTTGAAAATTAATATCCCTGGACGGGTTGAAATTCTTGTTCCAAAAGTTATGGTTTCATTCATATATAAATGAATAAAAGCTTGAGAAAGATGGGTGAGACCGGAGTTAGTTGTCACAATATATATTTTAATTTTTTTAAAAGAAACTACTGCAAGTATTTTTACGAAACACACTTTAAAATTTACTCTGAACATTGAAGAGCCATAACATATTTTTTAAAAACGATTAGATAATGATAATTCAAAAGTATTAAAATTTTATACATATAAATAAGTAAGTGGCCTAGTGGTAAGGTCTCGGCTTTTGGGCCGGGGGTTTCAGGTTCGAAACCCAATTCCACTGAAGATCGGCTGTGTATGGGGCCTGCTGCGCGCTAAATCGTACGCAGTGGCCAAGCGTACCTCTGTTGGTGTGGCGTAAAAATACCCACACTGGCCCGGCCTACCCAAAAAGGGTGTAAGGCCGGTTGAGGACCAGCGGGGAGAGAGCCGCTCCACCAGCATGTGGAGGACGGGTTTTATTGGGTATACAATAAGATGATATAGGCATTGCCCGAACAGGGGCAGTAATTTTAAATACAAGAGAGCTGGGAGTGTAAACATGGTTCGACCCACCTCGGTGGGGAGAAAATAGCTTGATTTACTGCTCGGGCAAGCAAGGAACAGTAAAAAAATATAAAAATAGATAAGTATTGAAAAAGAAACAAACAAATATATAAATACAGAAAAAGCAGTAAAAATCAGATATATAAAAAAGTCAAATATTGAAACCCCATAGTATAAAAACAAAAGACACACAAAACACAAATAAAAACTGTACAAAAGATAAAATTAAAAATGCATAAATTAATAATAATAATAATTCCTTCTGAGATAGAAAGGAATAAATTCCTTTAGTCAACGGTAATGCACGTCCCGCGTATAAGGGATTATGTGGAAGCTTGGAGAGAGGGGTGCCAGCTCTGGTGTCGTCCTCGTCATCTGACTGTGGTTCAAAATTACGAGGTCCGTCCCAAAATAGCCCTCGTGTTGCTTCAGAACGGGACGTTAATATAGCCAAACCAAACCTGGGAAGTCACGAAATTAATTCCATATTCATCAGTTTCCTTTCGCAACGAACAATTAGTCGTCATTGCTTCTACTCAATACAAAATTGTTTCCTTTGGCGTTGTACCCCTATCCGTCTTCCATTTATAGTTACTCATATATCAACTTTAAAAAGAAAACAAATTCTATAAATTTGAAACTTACTAGGGGCAAGTTGTTACACTGTAACAATTAGCCCCAACGGAATTGTAATAAGTATCACAATTTTATATTTTGATACGTGTGAGTAGCCTAATACAGTTGTACAAATTTTTTAAATATAATATTACTTGACTGAAATCTAGGCTTTCTCATGGTACAGACGTTACACAAATATCTCCAAGTGTTCCGTCGCAAATAAAAAATAAAAATGAAAGATTACTAACGGACAGAAAAACCAACATTTCTACAAAAAATCTCTCTGGTATTGACTGCAGGTACTCCAATTTTCGGTGAGGAAATTACACGTATGAGGGCTACCATCTAGCGTGAGAAAAGTGAGTTTCTCAGTTACTTTAAAATTCGAATTCTCCCCTATAGTTTTTTTATTAATAATTTAGAGATTATGTTGCACGCTTATTACTTTATTTTGATTATGTTTATGAGTTGCTGAAATGTTTCTATTAAGCTTTCGGGTGAGGATAGTGCTTGCTTATGTAATTTTTCTTTCTTATGTCTCTTCTTAAGATATCGTGATATTCTTGCACAATTTATGTTTAAATTTCTTGTAAATATTAATATTTATGGCTGAATATTTGGAATACTAAATATCATAATATAAACCTTGGTGCTGTTTTCCGAATACCACTTCAAGTGATGTAGTGTGATTCGAAAAACGAGAGGTAATTATTCATTTATTAGATTCAGAGCTTTATTCATAGAATGAGTTCAAAAGAAAAAATGCCAGTTGCATTGATGATGATTATCGTTAAAAATATCCTGAAGTATTTTTTGACAAATCCGTTCGTCAACATCTTAACAGGAAACACGCTTTTAAATATCAGAAATATACATTTTATTTCCTTAAGAAGGTCTTTTTATTTACTGTTTTTCTTAATACTATATTTACTTCTACTCTATTATATTATAATTATCACTTTCACTTCTCATTGTAACTATCACTGGAAAACAGTCACTGTTGCTGGTCACAGTAATTCAAGTGTTAATGTGCTCTATTTCCAGAGAAGTGCCTACCACATTACCTTCATGCTTGTAATATATTCAGTGGGGTTTTGAGCAGTCTGTTATACGTTGACTGGTTGGTTGCTATTGATCCCACAGTTATTTTGCGTGACAACCAGTGAGTATTTTCATCATTTTTTTTACTTTTGATATAGAATTTTTTTCATAGACACAAGTCTTGAAAAAGCCCCTTCTGTAATATATCTAGAATGCTATTAATCTTACAGTTTTTTTGCGTAATAATTAATGAGTATGTTAATCATTTTTTCACTTCTTGTATAAAATTTGTTTATAGGTACAAGTCTTGAAAACCATATACAGATAGTACGACCCTTCTACAGAGGTTGATTGCACAATTTTCGAATAATTTTGACACAATATATGTATGAGGTTTGTACAGTCTGTCAAAAATGTATCCGAACGCTGCTTGTTACACAGGTGTTAATTATCCCTCAATAAAACCAAATATTTGTGACGGACCCAGAAAAATAATCTCTAAAAGTGTATGTAATTGTTTTTCCCCAGGAGACTGAATTCGTATTAAAATTCTTAATAACTCGATTTTTTCAAATCGGAGCACCCAATTTGGATTACATATGCCAGCTGTACAGGCTGCTGTTCAATTCACAACTGAAGATGAGTTACAAGAAGCTCATAAAGATGAGCTACAAGGGTCTAATTTTTATACATTTTAATAATCTGGCACTAGAACATCGTAAATGAAAATCTGTAACATTTAAACCAAGCGCCATAGACTAAAATCCGAGCATCTTCAGAATTTTTTTCAGATGACAAGTTTTGAGAGAATCCTTCAAATAAGTTTGGCATTTTTAATCAGCAACTCTTTCTTCATTCTCAAGAACCAGGAGATCCGCTGTCTCCGCAATAGTTGCTTTTCAGTAAACGTTTGCTTCTGTTTGAAATGTATTGTAACCTTGTATGGTGACTTCTAAAGGTAAGGAAATTAATTTGTGAACACATAAAGCACAAACTAACTGTGGAAAAACAGAAAAATCAAATACAAAAGAAGAAAAGCATTCAGGAATACCAACAAAATTGTTTCGTCATAAAGTGCATGCTTTTTACATGCAAGAAAAAAAAATCTGATTTATTGGTCAAATCTAACTGAATAAACCTTGAATTACTTTCGAGACATCTGTCCAACATTTTAATTTAAAATTAGAAAACAGGAGCTTTTCATCAAGTCAGATAAATCTTTAGACGGCCTCTTTTAACTCTTAGATTATTTATTCAGACAGCAATGGCTTAATAGGGATTTTATAACTAATAGATGCCGTCTCTTCGGTTCAAAAGTCAATGAGCAATGTACCGTTCTGAATATTGTTCTCAGTCAGCAAAACTTTTATTATTTTGAGGAGAGAAACAACTGTTTAGCACAAACAATGTTTTCAGCCTTATCATATATAACATTATGATAAACTTTTCTTTCATGTGCACTATTTGTATACTTTTCCAAAATAATATATATTGTCTCTTAATACTGTGTGTTTTATTCCATATTTTAATTAGAATACCTTTGGGACATATGAGCTGAAACAGTAAGATGGGTGGGACGCATTTATGTCTCCCATCCCCTATAAATTGCCTTCCATTTTCATATAAAATGTGAGTGACCATGCATGACTAAACTCTGTAAATTACCTTAAGTGAAAATGTTGAATAAATTGAACTGAAAAAATAACGTACAGTAAAACTTCGATTAACCGTCACTCGTTTATAACCGTCAGTTTCTGTTATCCGCTATCGTATAAAAAATAGATTTATAGTATTACAATGAATTTCCGTACATTACTACTCTTCCAATGAAGTTTATATCGATCGTTTTGTAAAATTAAATACAATATTTATGCATTATTCACTTTTACAGGATTTTATTTTCATTTTCGTCTCAAGCCAGCAGTAAAATCACGTTACTGGTACATTATGTATTAAGAGACGAATCGGATAACCGGTTCCGTCACAGATTCGATTATCCGTCACAACCCTGGTCTGAACGGTGACGATTAATATAAATTTTACTGTAATTAAAAAACTATAATTAAGTCTTATTAGTATGAAAAAGTGACAGAGAAAGGTATTCTACGCCTTAATTTAAATTCCGACCCATAGAAACTTTTTAGAAGTATTTCCCCCCCCCCCACCTAATGCTGCTTCATTCGCATATAATTAATATAAAATTTATCCAGGACCTACGTATTTTTGAAAGAATGAGGAAGGAGGGTAAAAAGGCAAGTGACTAAGGGCGATATTCTGAGCGTTATTTAAAATTCAGACCCATAGAATTGTTTAGAATCAGTTCCCTCCCCCCCTCTATAAATCGTAGGAAGATGAATGCTGCTTCATTTAGAAACAAATAAAATTAAATTTATCCAGCATCTATGCAAGATAAAAATTTGAATTTTGTTGACTTGTTGAATTTTGAAAACTTGAAGAGTGATTTCCAGCGTAAAGAAAACCATAAAAGAGAATTTATATTTCCATAGCTTTATTCTAATATGTTTAGATATTTTATGCAATAAGTTTATAAACATGACGGTTTTCCTACGGCTGACTAATCTGCTACTTCTAATCTTCAAACTCCCCTTGGAATTCTTGAATACATCTCTCACCCTGAAGTAGAATACGCTTTTCGTGTTGTTCCTTTTTACAGAGACCTTCAAATGCTAAACAAAAGGTTAAAATGTGTTCTATACAAAGTTTTTGGTATCCAAGAGAGGGAAGAAACGAATGAAAGGGATTATATAAATAGAGAAAGAGCTTTTCGCCACAGTTGCACATTTCGACGGGAAACAAAGTCCACCTGTCGACTGCTTCCGTTCGCCCCATTTTGTTGGATGAAGTTCCAGCTTTTCGATTGAAAAGGTCTCCTTTGCAAGATGATGTAGCGGCTCCTTCAGCTTTATTTTTACTGTAGCTGAGCTGCACGAAGAAAATAAGAACTGAAACGATTGAAAACATAAATGTGTTGGTAACGCGACAGATGAAAAGGGGAAGGAAGAAAGACACAATGCCGAACTATATTTAAGACTTTGCTAAATATGATGTGGGATTTGATAACTATACGAAAGAAGACTTAAATAAGCGCACTAAAGAAGACTTGTCTTAAATTCAATATCGTGAAACATGAAAAAATATTTATTAAATTATTCTAATGTATATTGCATTTTTTCGTGGTGCCGTCTACTGCAAAATTCATTGCGTTTCTAAACAGAACGGATATTTTAAACACAATGGTTTTGAGACAATTCTTTATTAAATCAGAATGTATCTCAATTTATGCGGCAACTATTTTGACATTAGTTACAGAATTGTGCAATTTTTAGAATAAGAAGATTTATTTCTATGTTTGTATCATCTATTTTACTGGAAACGTATTCTACGCATTATGTTTATGGGAATTCTAAGGTTTCTTCCATTTTTCACCACGATTTACTTATGTTTCTTAGAGTTTCCTCATTGATTTTTTACTTCGGTTTTAAAAACTTAAGTATCGCTTCCAGAATGATGTAGTACTATATTTTGCTTTCTTTTTACTGTAACAGACTTCGTGAAAAAAAATTAAAGCATATCGAACGATTAAAGACGTGTATTTTTTTTAATAACGAATAAAAACCCGTACATTTGAAAATGAAATTAAAACGTACATTATAATATGCTCTGATAACAGAAAATAATATGTACAATTGGTGTTTGTTATTTAGGTTTCGTGCATCCGTTAGATACTGTGAAATCGATGGGGGAAGACGGTAGTTGCATAAACACTTTAGGTGAGGGTCTGCAGATCCAGAGGTACCCGGTACGAATCCAAGCAACCCCCATTGTCACTAGAAAATTGGGAAATTAAGAAGCTGTTTTTTTATTATCTTTACTTTAATGATAATAAATATCTCCTTAATGTTTTTTCCCTTTCTTATTACATAAATTGCTATGCAATATACAAACTAAAATCTGGTCCGCACAAATTATCCAAGAAAAGCTTTAATTTAGACGAATTGCATTTGTTATATCACTTAACCTTTAGTTTCAGATAGAAATGGAAAATGGAAGACTCCCCGAAACAAAGTACAGTGGCTAATTTCTGCTCCTGTAGTGTAAAACTTTACACATATTATTTACTCAGTTACTGAGATTAGATTAATGAATGAAAGATATTTAGCGCGTTGTTTAATTGTCCTACAAACTTATCGTTTTCACCTAGAAGCTTTTCCAGATCTACACCATTGACAATTGTTTCTAAACACCCTATGTATATTCTCAAATATATATGGAACATGTTCTTTGATTCTCTTTTTTGGGGGGAGGGGGTGGGGGTCATATCAATATTAACATATAATTATTGTCGGGGTTTCCTTACCTCATAACTTTTTAATTACAACTCAAAAAGTTTTTTTTTAATAACACAAACAAACTTTAATTTAACTTTTAATAACACAAGCAATATCCTCATGGCAACCATTCGCGGCAAGCAACCCAGCGATATTTGGTTGGAAAATGAGTTCAGTCTCGATGTGTTACAGGCCACGAAAAGTTGCCACAACTTTTGTACTAAAGGCTTTTTGATAGCTACCACCTCTTAGAAGTTTTCCTTTTCTTATTTCGTCTGAGATACTTCACTGTTCTTGTATAAAGATTGAGTGCATTTTACTAACCTTAACTTAGACGCATCGAGACTGCACTGGATTTCGAATTTCCAGGCAATTGTCGATGGGTAACATGTCGCGAAAGGCTGCCATGTGGAAATTACTTCGTTTGTGTTATTAAAAACCTTTTTATGTTGTACTTTATGAATAAGTAATAATATTTATCATCTTCTTTAATCAAACGTTATGAAACAAGGATACCCCGATAATAATTTATGGTCACCCTGCATTATTGCTCATTTAAGACCTTAAGTAATTCGGAAAGCTTAGAAACAAGCTAACGAAAAGCTGTTTTAAAGTAAGAGTTGTCTTCTTTTCAGTCTTGATGTAATCTGTATAATATATTGGTCTTTCACTCCATTCTGTTTAAATAAACGCGTGTGCCTTCTTCGAATTCTGGCATACAATTAGATGCTAATAAATTGAATCGGACTGCTAAATCGAGGACCAAGCCTGCGTGAAAGCTTAATGCGTTAATAAAAACAGGTTGTTTTAAAATTTGGATATGTTACGGTTGCAATTTTTTTCTTACAGAGGCTCTATGGTTGAATTTCATTTCAATTCTCGAATAACTTAAGAAAGAGTAGAATGAATCTGTGATACCTATACTTGTTGAAAAATGTTCTACGTTACTTTATATTAGAATAATATTAACATTACTTACTATTAGAACAGTATCAGTAATTGGTCGAAAACTGTTGGAATAAGAAGCTCATGCGAGACGCGCGAAGGAAACACGTGGTTCGATTTGTACTGGCACCATTTACTATTGGAACACCACTTACTGTGCTGTCAGGGGAACCGAGAACCCACTTACTTGCACGACTTTCCATCCTCGTACTCATTATGCCTCCCCACCCAGTAGTGCGTCCAAGAAGACTACTAGTGATATTGACCCTGGAGTCATACTTTCAAGAGAGCAATAATTTCAGTGCCGTAAGCCTGGAATTGTTAAATGTGAAAAAAAAAGCATTTTTTGCTTTTTCGGTCTAAACGCCTAAACTTGTAGCTGTGTCAATTCCTGATTTCATTCCATCTTGATTTCCTGAAAGTACCTAAACTAAAATTACGGTCTTATGAGCTCCGATTGCAATTTTCTCTGCGAGGCTTTCAAATATTTAGCAGCACTGTACACGATAAAAAAAAATTACAAGAAATCTGGCTGAAATGCTTTTGCAATGTTTCTTCTATTATTTCGTCGTTTGTAGTACCAGCGATAATGTTAATATTTCCTTCTAAAAATTACTGATGAAATATTAGATATGGTTTTAGGATAGATGCACAGGACATTTTCAAATGAATTGGACTCGGCTGTGTTTTCAGTGGGGTTCGATGACCAACGTCTGTCTCGATCAAAGCGATAAATCGAAGTAAACCGAAAGAGGTGTGGTTAACAAAAGTGTCAAAATCGACTTCTTTGCTGAATGAATGGAAACGTAGAAAATTAATTCATTAATCGGAATATGAGCAACTCTGAAAATAATGATGTGGAACTGTTGAATAGATCCTAGGCAACGGCAACCGAGAGAGAACAGCTTAATAAAACTGGAGAATTCGTCTCTTCAATTTCCGTAAGACAAGCACTGTTAACAGTGCTTCGAAACTTTTGAATAAATCCTAGTAAACATCAATCCTAGAGGGAAATTATCATGAAACTGGAAAATTTAAACCTTTATCTAGCGATTAAATCGTTATGCAGTTAATCTTTCATCTCATCTTGACACCTAATTAAAACATCCATCTTTTCCATTCTATTGAAAAGATGCTAACAAAATGTATCCAAAAGGCAGCAGGACTAAAACAGACATAGAGAGATTTCCTATCTTTTCCCTCTTTAATTTTCTGTAAATGCATTTCCTATTTTTTCTCTCTTTAATTTTCTGGAAATGCATTAACTACTGAGTGTTGACTGTACCCAGGCTATTTTTTAATGACATCATAGTGACTGAACTAAACAATGAAAATGATTTAACAGCCTATGTCTTTTTTCATATCTAAGACGCTGATGCAATTGGTTCTGGTGCCATCTCTTTAACACAATGCGCTCCATTTGTATACAAATGAATATAATATGTACTATCCTTCCTAATAGGACACTTGTATTGGCATGGATATTGTGTCGTACATTCCTATCAAATCCCAAGGTCAACAAAATTGTATGGTCGTGCTCATTGTGTTAAAGGGCAATAATATCAGTGTCATCAACCTAAAATTGTTGCGTATGAAAATAAATAAATAAGTAAATAACATAAAAAGTACATCTGGTTTTTCAACCTAGGAAATGGGGGAAGACAACATTTGAATTTTTAGCATATGTGCTTAAACTTCAAGCTGTTCACACTATTTTATGTTTGTTTGTATTTAATTGAGATACGTGAGGCCCCTTTCAAATTGCAGAGGCAATGAAATCTGATTATTTCCAGTCGACTTAATAGAAATCCTTGTGGTAATTACTTGTAACTTCGGTAATAAATATTAATGAATGGCAAACCGGGAGAGAAACAGCTTACAAAATTTGAGAGTGCGCCTCTTTAAATACTCTTTAGTCGGTCTAAGACCTGCCTTGGGAGTAGAGACCTGTAACTTTTCAATAAATCTTAGTGAATGACAATCAGACAGAAAAGTGATTTGTAAAACTGGATAATTCAGAGGTTTAATCGAGTGAATCGAAAAGTAGGAATATTCGAATCTTTAACAGGTTGAAAACCAACTCTGGGAACAGCGATTTGCATTTTTGAGTATAATTTTGAGCAAAATTTGAGAATCATCTCTTTAATTGGATGAATTGAAATCTTGAAAACTAAACTCTTTAGTCAATCTAAGACCTTCATTAAGATTAGTGATTTGTAACTTTTTAATAAAGTCTAGTGAACGGCAATTCCAGAGGGAAGTAGTTTGCAAAACTGGAGAATTCAGTTGTTTAATCGAATGAAACGAAGAGTGTGATAATTCGACTCTTTAATTGGCTGAAAATTAACTCTGATAACAGCGATTTGCATCTTTTGAGTAAACATACGTTTAATCAGAGAAACAAGTGGATTTCAGAACTGAAAAATACAATTCTTTAATCGGCTAAAGTCATGTTCTGGTAGTGATTGGCAACTATTGAATCAACCTTAAGAGTACTCCAAATGAAAACTAGAAAATTCAACTCTTTAATCGAGCAATTAAACGGCTTATGTATTCACGACTTTTTTTAAAAAAAGAAGGAAGTTTCTGATGGGTATCATACTTTACATCTTGACGCCCTATCCAAACAACCATCTTCACAGGATTTCCAATCGATAGATAAGATGCTAACAAAGTGTATCTGATTGGCGGCAGAACTAAACAGACGCAGAGATTTCCCATCCTTCTCTCTCCCTAGTTTTCCGGAAGTGCATTAACAGCATCGTATAAACTGTCCTGAGGAAACGTCAAATGTAAGCCACTCTCGGTGTCCAATTACCGTCGAAAAAGTCACAGGAAAGATGCTGGATAAAATGTGTCCAAACGCCTCATGATTCGCGGAATCCAACAAACTTGCGCAGTCTCCGATTGGAGAGGGAACGCCCCGCCCTTTCAGAGACGGCCCCTCAACTACTCACTTGACTTCCTCCAAACGCCCCTAACAGGTAAGTCGGCTATTGTATTGTATCTTCTCAATCTTTCTTTTGTGCATGCTCACGTCTAAAAATGTGAAAGATTTTACTAGTTTCATGTTAAAAATCTCTTCCTGGTTAAAAATTATTTCTGATAGTTTAAGATTTATATTTTATTCTTACACTCACAATAATCAGCGAAGATTAAAGCAAGGAAAATTGTCAGCAGGTAAAGTTATAAACTGTTAATTTTTTTCACATAAGCTCAGTTATGATATTGATGCAGTTTAGTATTTTTAAACTAAAATAATGAGATTAATACTTCTAAATAACATTCAAATTTCTCCTCCTTAAAGACGGGCATCTGTTATATACATGGGAGGGAGGCATAACTTCTGTCTTTTCTTCCATTTTAAATATGTTAATGAGTTTATTCTTTTAAAGTTAATTTTCTGATCTCTTTTGTTTAGTTTCTAAGCTTATTGTAGTATTTTATGTACCAGAATAAAATTCAGCTTTGTGAAAAAAATTTCCACCTGTATAAATATGAAATTTTGGTTATCCAATCACTGGTAATACTTACATAAAAAAAACCTTTCTGAAAGTTATTTTCTTTCCCATAACTAGACTCTATCAACTTCAGAAACTTCCAGACATGCTGTGTTTTAAATTGAATTGTCAGGTCTGTGTGATAATGCCTTCAAATATCACGCATAACCATATTAACAGAAAGATTATGTATCGTTGCTATTGGTGCGAAAAACTGCAAACTAGATATTAATTCACCTTTGGAGTAATTTTACACTTTATGCAATAGTAACAATATACAAGTTTCACATCATTTTAACTGTGTGACACATGGTTGCATTTATGTTCAATATTTAAGAAAACTCGCCAATTAAAACATTCTGCTTTAATTGTTCATGAATAACTTTTGCCTCTGATTCAGCACATCATTAAAAATCATAGGAACATTCCAAAAATATAATAACGTAGTCCATTATAATTTTAAATAAAAATGGTAATAAAATTCACAAGATTTTATAAACACCTAAGGTTAATACACTGGTTTATTAGTGACGAGGAATCAATTTGATTTGTTTGACATTTCGCTTGTATTACATCACCTGGTACTCTCAATCGACTATAACATATTACTTTTTCTCAATTCATTCTAATTTATTTCTCTGCTTCTCTTTTTCTCTTCATTGATCGGTGTATCGTCAAGATAAATTTTTTCAGGGGTGCAAAATTACTATACAGCCCACCACCTAATTTGTCGTAAAATGGAGATTTTATGGTCCAAGTGGAATTTAAATACTTTAATGAAACCATTTGTTTTTTTAAAGTTATTTTTCATTCAGAACTATTGTTAATTATTTTTTAAATTTCTTCTCCATTTTATTTCGTATTTACTATGAATAAAATGAGCACAGTGATAAGCTAATAAAATATACTCATAAAAGAATCTGAGCTTTTAGATGCCAATTATAGTATAATTTGTAGACCATGGATTATCGTTATTATTCTACGGTCTCCAAACCGCTTTTAAAGTTATGGGATACAATGACTTTTAAAATAATAATAGGACAGCTTTGTGTAGGGTAGTATAATGATTATTTACCTTTTAAAGTATATGTACCCTGAGTGTAAGAAATAAGATTTTTTTTACAGAATTAAATTTTTATCTAAAAGGTTGAGAAAAGCGTAATGAAAATAATAAATTTTGCATAAATGCACCCCCATTTTTAACTATACATAGATTTCAAAATTCTTACATTATATTCAGAAAAATCTGCTTGAATTTCTTAAAAGTCACATGGATAATTATTACCGTTGTAATACTTTTGAGAAATATATTGTCATTTCCTTCCAATAGCTTAATTAAAATAAATTATATTGTGCTGACCAAATTAGCATTCAACAAGGCACAAGGAAGAAAATTTACGTCAAATTTGTCATTACGACTTTGTCATTTCTTGCGATATCAGACGCATTCCATTAATTTAATAATGATTATTTAAAAGAAAAAATGCATATTAACAAATATCTCTTCGTTTAAACGACAATTATAAACTGGTGAATAACATTTATCAACCGTTTTCCGTGTATTTACTACAGTCAGTAACAACTCACTATGCATACAAATTGACAATAAGTTAAAAGCTACGAACATCCGCATTATCGGTGAATAATATGATACCGTCATTTGCTTTAAAAAGAGCATCATGAAATTAAACAACTTTCGTTTTAAATATAGAATTTCGTTTTTCAGAGTATAGATTAATGGCGTTTGAAAATAAATTCTCTGCATACAATCATAATAATGTAATAATTCATAACTCTGCATGTTATAAGGAAAGCACATGCGGAAAAATTTGGGATTTTTTAAAGAAACATTTATATCTTCCCGAATATTTGTGCTATGCTTACGAAAATGCATGTAAATATTATGCACATTAAACCATAAACATTGATAAAAGTTAAATCTCGTTATCATCTTTCTGTGAAACAGGATGGGTCAAACTCTATTTTCGCCTTCATCCCTTTCCGGTGGTCCCCCTAATTGCCCTCGTGACCGAATCTTCACTGTAATATGTATATGATACTACTCTATTGAATGTCACACGATTCTCCAGAACTGATTTCGAAATATAGTTTTCGTATTAATTGCAAATTTCTCGCAATTTACGAAAGGTTCCTTAACTTTTGTATTCCAGTGTAGTATTAGTTAAACGTCAAAACAAATGAAAATAGCATTGAAATAATTTTGCATTAACTTATGATGAGAGTTGAAATTAATTACCCAATTACAAGAAATTATTCTACTTCCCCTTTTTCTTATTTCGTGAATAACGCTTTCGGACTCGAACAATCTTCACTTTCGATTTTCATACGAACTTAAGAAAACGAAATATTTTTCGTTTTGTGTTTTCCGCCATTACCAAGATCGCTTTCTCGTACCCCTAACTGGTCCTCCGTTGGGAACCTCTGTTCTAGAATTCTGAAATTTTTGACACTTGTGTATTCTCGTTGACAATACACTTTTAAAATATTTTCAGAACTTAATCATCATTTGCTCAATTAATTTAATTACATTTTGAACTATACCTTGGCCTGGTAGTGAATTTGAGAAAAAATTATTTCAACATTCCATGATATTTATAATAATGAATTATAAATTAACAATAAAAAGAAAATAATTAAATAAAAAAAATCTTTTTATCTGAACTGATAAAAGTGTGTATTTTAAAAACTGCTTTTATTATTTATCTTTAAATCGGTCCCGTAAATAACCTAATGAAGCTTTTACAAATATTTATCATGGGCAAGCAAAAATGTATTATATTTGTAAACCTGTATAATTAGGAGAATGCCTGCCTCGATTAGAATGCCACAACCGCTTTAAAACAATCTGATTACCCTTTTTTTGCAACACTGCTTACAGTGAATCAGGAAGGCTATCTTTTCTTGACGAAAGTAATTTTTTTAGATGGAAATATATTTTGTAAAAAGCCGAATTTAATTTTGCAGATACGTTTTTTAGACAGGCCAGGTTTAATTTTACAGATCGCGATTCCTTTCCGATTGCTATTCTCGACCTGACAAGTTGGTTATATATCGCATTTCCCTTATCTAAGGTTCTGTCTTTGATCAAGAAAATACTTGACTTATACTTAATTTTTAGCGCGGATCTTATGAATTTTTCTTTAAAAATATTGCGCTTCCTGCTCTTTACCGGGGATTAACGCATTTTATTTCTTTTTATACTACAAAAAATTTAAAAAAAGGAATTATACTAATTCTAAAGATAAAAACTATACTCGCACCATTCAAATGCTTATTATCCTAGAATGCATTTTATACATGGATCAACTGGTTAAAATCTCTTAACAGAAAGCGAGATGCAACTTTAGTCACAAGACCGCTTTTAATGTTGATTGGATGGAAATACAATTGAAATGCCAGAAAACGATTGTGAGGCTGAAAACAAAGGGACAGAATTAAAAAAAATTAAATAAGCAGAACGTGAGATACAAATTTAGGCAGTAGTCACATTGCTGCTTTTAATGTTAATTGTATGGTAATGCAATTGAAATGCCAGAAAACGGTTACAGTGCTGAAAATAAGTTGATAATAAAGAAAACTTATAATTAATTCAAGTAAATTGCTCTGACAAAACCGCGACAAAGTTTTCGTTCCTGAATGGTATGTTAAAGAAATTAATTCAGTCATAAATAAAATTCATGGAAATATATTCAGTAAAGGAATATACAGGATGTACACAAATGAAGTGACACATTTCAAAAATTAATAAAAAAAAACTAAAAATGTTGGAACTACGGTTTTTTAAAAATAAGAGCGCATCTCAAAAAGGTTTTTTCCGTATAGGTAACGCGGCGTTACGCCGTTCTAAATTTGTTGCAGCGAAAAAATTCCGTACGCAATGGCTACCGATCAGCAAAAGCCGATACGTGTTTTCTGGTTTCTTTTTTCAGTTTTTCTTGAATATCACCGTAAAATTCCTTACAAATACATGCTTTTATTTTTCTTCCAGTTTTAAAATTTTCTCAGGTAATGGCTCTAAACAAATTTTTAATTTCCAGTAATTTAGGACCCCCTAGACCACCGAAATGGCACGTTATCTATATGGAAAAAAACTTTTTGAGATGCGCCGTTATTTTAAAAAAAGTAGTTCCAACATTTTTAGTTTTTTAAATTAATTTTTGAAATGTGTCACTTCATTTATATGCACCCTGTGTATATAAATAAAGATTTTGTTACATTTTTTGTTGCGTGCTAAAGAATTATTGGGTAAGAAAAGAAACGTTTGGCAAAACCAATCATACTTGGTAAAAAATAATCCAACCGTTAATATAAAAGTAAGCATAGGAACGAAAATAAAAAGTGTTGAATGTTCATTGTGATGAACTCTAATCTCACGCAGAAAACGCATTTTGGGACTTTTGTTTTATACTATATCGAATGCGCTTTCGTTAAATATTGTTTTATGTATTGAATGAGCTTTCGTTAAATGTTGTTTTTATAGAAACAAAAACAAAAACAAAAACTTTTTGTAAGAGCAAAACAATCTTCAGATTCATGGAATTTTCTCTTCGTAGAAAGTTTATGAAAGTAATTTTCTTAAAGAATTTATATGGCTACCAATTTAACAACTATTTCCAGTTGGAAAAATTTAAAATAAGCGTTAAACGGAAGGAATGAAAAATTCTTAGGAATTAAAATTACCCAATATAGAATCACTTCTGTGCGCATTTATATAAAAAAAATTTACACATTTCTGTTTTCAATTACAATTCACTAGTTTACATAATAAAAAATAACAAGGTAAACGAATTACTAAAATTTCCGAAAAGTAGTTTTTTTTTTAAATCTTGTTAACAGTTAGAAAAATATAAAACAGTTAATTTTTTCCTTATTGCAGTTCAGACGTGCCAGCAAACACTTTTCTTTTATATATGGTGTGGTATAATTGTTATAACATTAAACAATTAGGACTTTTCTCACCTCGTGGAACTAATTTGGTTCTTCTCTAATCACACAGAACATATTTTAGCTTTCTGTTCTTCTGTATCACTTCATATTAAATTAGTAAATTTATTGCTAAAAGTGAGGACAAGCATAGTTTTACCACGAGCAGCCAGAAGGGAAGAGAGGTCATATTAAGAGGAAAAAGAACTTTTCTGTTCTTGTTCTCAAAATCTCGGTTGTAAGAAAATGTACACAGTGACTCGAGGCACGGGGTCGTGTGGGTGGTGTTATGTAAGAAAATGTTTCGGATTTCTTCTCTCCCGTGAGTTAAAGGTTAAAATTACATAATAACTGTCTAAAGAATTTTAAAAATAACCGAAATATGTGTTTATTTTTTAGAGATATTTATCACACAAATGTTTTGCAGTTACAGTGCTGGATTTATGATAAGAGATTGCAAAGTTATTCTAATCAATGCTCTTTCTTTTCGTTGTTGTTTTCTCTATGAATTTCAAAGTCTCCCTTCGCGATCTTGTTTGATATCGGGAAGAAAAATTTTTCAGAAATCTTATCTTAAAATATGCTTACCCGTAAGAATTTCAGTCCCTTTATTTTGTTTAAAATTTTTTCTTGGTGAATTTTTGATTAAATATTCTTTATTTCAATACAGATTCAAAAATGGTCACGAAACTCAACTAAGAGTGTAATTGTTTAGAAGTATGGAAAAGTATCTACACTCAAAGGAATCTTCAAGTACCTATGAGAAATATTTTTTAGTTTTAATTGTATGGGATATTTTCTTATTTAACATAACAAATGATTAGATCCTTTTTCAAAGAAAAAAAGTTTATTCTGATAAATGAATGATTTTATATTATTCGAAGAAAATTTTATATTTATCCAGAGTTTCGAATTATTATGCACGTTTATGTTTGTTTTTGTATTCTATTGAATAAAATTCCATAAACTTTAATTTTACGCTTTTTCTGTCCCCCCCCAAAAAGAATTGAGTTGCCGATGTGCGTTATTTTAATTATTTTTAATTTGATATGGAATTTACTTATTTGGAAATAGAAAAATTGATTCTTGAGAATCGATTGCTTAAGATACTGTTACCCTGTTTTGTTCAACACTGAGACACAATTCTTATTCGAATATATCTTTAACTGTCTTACCATTTTAAAACAATATCATTAGTATTATATGGTTCAGAAAAATTCAGATTTTTTCCCCCAATTCGAAACTATCTTCAATGAAACAATCCACTCCCCCCCACCCTTTTTTTCACAGTAGTGAACTTGGTAATGAGCGGGAGAAACGTTTGATCTTTATTTTTATTAAATCGTAAGGCCGTTATCCTGTCTAATCATCATTTAATTAAGTATGGCTATTATTTTTTCTAAAAACAGTGCATTTTATACTGAAATATGAATAAACCATTAAAAGCTCTTATCTATGGGATATTCGTTTTTTTTTAAATCAAAATTTTACTAACTTCTCACGAGTGTTAACGATCATGGGTGTTATTTTTTAATTCTTATTTTTGGATTTATTTAAAATTTTCTCAACGTTTCACGAGTGTTACTTCGTAATTCTTACTTTTTGAGATGTTTTGAACGTTATAACCAATTTTTGAGCGAATGAATAAATTCTCAAATTTGTACTTGTATGCATTTTATGAAGTAAAATAACTGAAACGCTGTTTTAACATGAAATCGAAATGAAATTACGAGTGATATCGAACATCAAAATCGCACCTGGAATTCACGTTTTTCTTAATACCTGAATCTCTCCGTGTTTTTAAATAAAAGTATTAGCTTCGTAAATGCTGATAGGGTATAAATACCAAAAGCGTGAATATCCAATAACTTGTAATAATCCGCTTCACTCGATTTCTTGGGTGATTGATTTCAGAAAAGTTTAGAATGAATTGCTTTTCATCAAAGTAAACACACCAGATGTAATACAATTTAAATGTGAAACACAATTTAAATTACATCGACATTCATTTTAGATTATGTTTTATTCCTGAAAAGTTTCTATAAATTAATTATACATTTTTAATTATCTAAAAATTAAGAATGAAAGGATTTTATTATAAAATTTTCGAGTGCATCCAAAGATAAATAAATTAAAATGATTTCAGATAATGAAATTAACATGTTTATGTTTTCTAATCAAAATCGATATACCATAGTCATTTTTAATATATCTAAAAGTATTAGCTATCAGAGCGACGTCCCGTTTAGAAGCAGCACGAGAAGAAAAAATAGTGCGATTAACATTATGTGCCATGAAAGGAATCGATTATTGTTACTTTTCGGCAATAAACATTATTTGTTACTTACGTTGCTCATATATGTTATAGATTATTTCCATAACATTTTATGAATTCTTTCAATAACGTTAAAGTAATTATTTAATGTTTCGTTTCCTTCATGTTCTTTTTCGTAGTTCCTATTATTTTTATTTAACACGTTCACTGTCACGTATACATTTATTTCTTCCAAGCCTGGGGGGGAAAATAAACAACATGTGCATTTATTATTTTAATAAAATTTTGAATATAGGATTAGTACATTGAATTTAATTAAGTTGAACTAAAATTACAAGCGAAATTACGACAGCAGGACGTCGTATAGCGCATTCAGTCAGAAATAGATACGACGACGGCCACATCGTAGGGAAGTTTTATGTGTTAAAGATAAACTTAGTAACTCCGATTGACTTCACTGAAATCGCAAATTAGCATTTTTTAAATTTTGGGTGCTTGTTTAATCATTTTGGGGATTTTTTTATTTGTATGATTGGTTTTTCCCTAATCTATTTCGTGAGAACACAAATTTGTGTGAAAATGATGTCATTAAAACTTTATCTTATTTTTTTCCTTTACTATTAATCCAACTCTAAACATTTTAAGAAACACGTGAATACAAATATCTCTCCACTAAAACAACAACGACCGCTATACTGATGAATGGCGTTATACACATGTTAGAATTATAGAGAGATTTTCATGACTTTCGTTATGATGAGACTTTCGTTATGAGAGATTTTTAAAACTTTTTATTACACGACTTTAAATACGTTTTTATTACACAGAATATAGATTATTGGTGTTTAGAATTAAAAATTGTTTAAATATAATAATTATTTAGGATCACATTCAGGACTATTTAATTCAGAGTTAAGACACGTCGAGTAGCTTTACAGTGAGGGAGAACTTGAGTTCTCCCTCACTGTAGCATAAATTAGAACTAAAACTGTAAATGGCGACTCCATGTTCCGTAAGAAAATATTGGATTTGTGATAACTCTTATTGGATCTTCTTGTTTCAGACCCTTTAACATTCGTAAGAAAAATTTTTATAAATTAAAAATGTCATTAAAATTCGCTGAATATCTGTTTTTAGTTAAATTTTGTTTTAGTTATCTTTGATTATTATTTCACTTACTTATTTATTTTCCTCTTTCGGTGTAACGACAAGATTTTTCTGACTTAAATAGGGTCGCAATTTTTTCTCCTCTGGAAAAGGAACTGCAAGTGAATAAAGTTCAAGAAGCACTGGTATAAGCACACTCCAGTCATATCCCTCTTATTCTAAAAAAAAGTTACACATCTTACCGATCCATTGCGTGCATTCCTTTCCGTCGTAGATTTCAGGAATATTTATTTACCTGATTCGTCAAAATAGTATGCTGGCGTGCATGGGAATGCGCATTGTGCCATAATATATGACAAACAATTAAAATATTTTTTAAAAATCTAGTAGATCTAGAATGATTATAAACTTCCTGAAATAATTCGTTATTCATTGCGACTTAATATTATGAGAAAAAATTAACTCAGAACTGAAATAGAGACACAGGAAAAAAAAAACCCTTTGGATTAAAACAGTTAAACTATTAAATAAAGCCGTCTGACTACAGATTTAAAATTTCGATTGTTGTTCCATCCGATATTAAGCATGTAATAGCTTTTTAATAATGTGGAATATATAAATGCGCTGAATGGTTGAAAGCGTTGCGTATTTAGCAAAATGACGCACGCCACCCTGATTTTGATTGTAGTTGTTTGATGATTTTTTATTGATTTCTTTAGAAAAGTCATACTAGCAATGCTAGTTAGAAATTTTTTAGTTCTTGTTCTATTAAATAAAGTAAAATTAGTTATAAATAATATTAATAAGAATATTTTTCCAGTAAGAAAATGGAAGTATTTGTCATATATTTTGGCAATTAATGGCATATACAAAAGAGTTTATGAATAGATAAACAACATGCTGAAATTAATCACGATAATTAACCATGTTTACAAGGAAATAATATGAAAGTGGATAAAAATATATGCTAACGGTTAATGATAAGAAAATGTTAAATGACCGTAACTCATGTAAAACCTTTTAATTGTTTGTTATTTCACGTAAATCTCAGTATTACATAAGATACAGAGTTTTTCTTTTTTTTTTTGTTTGTAAAACTAGAAATCAATTAGTAACAACTTGTCTCTGTTCCGAAGCGTCTAAAAGCATTTTCTTACTCAATAATTCTGATGGTTAGTAAATTTATCCACTTGCAGCAACTTCATTATGTGCAAATTTTTAAACGTTACAAATAAAAAAAAAATTCCTTCTCAACTAACTTAATTACAAATGCAAAAGATTATTCTTACGAAACGAAAATTTTTCTAATCAAAGCTAGGCAAATTTGTTAAAAAAATCAAACACAAACCTTAGAAGTGAATTATTAAATATGTTTTATGGTTTAATCTTAGAAAGAAAATGAAGGCTTACGTTTTGAAATAGCGAAACTTTCTTTTATGCTTTGCAAGTTACTTTAAAAAAAAAACAGATTTAAAGTCATTAAAATGCATTCTTACGAACAAGGGAAATAAATTTTCCCCTTGAAATGGGATGCATTGCTGTCCGCCTTTATAAATCGTCAAACGTTATTGGCATAGTAGAGAACAAGCTTATGGCCATTTGCGAAGCAAGTGATAAAGGGTCATCTCTTTGTTAATGACGCATGGAACGGATTTCTGATGGATATCTCGGGCGAGCTAGGATATATTCATACACGCAGAGAAAAAAAATCCTTCATAGTTAACTTGCAGAGAAGTTATCTTTTATAAAATGCATATTCGATCTACCAATTTTCTGAATGACGCTAGTTCAGAACATGACCAAAATTGAAGTTACAAACTTTGCTTCCAGAACTTTTCCGGTCTCGTTTGAAACTGTCATTAACAGGATAGGTTATTATCATTTGATTTGACCCGAAAGAAAATGATTGCTTTACGAAAAATTAATTTCGGTCTAAAATGTATTCTCTTTTAGTTTCTAAAATTATATTAAAGTTAAATGTTTATCTACAACTGACTTGATTCTTGACAGACCTTCATAAAATAACAGTTTTTATATAGAAATCTCTTACTGGTTTTAAATTATTCACGTATTGTAATTACTTATTACAAAGAAGGATACCGCTGCTGTCTTAATATAATATTAAATTATTTCAGTGTTTTTTTTTATAGAATATTAATCAAAGTTTGGATGAAAAGATTTAATCAATATTTTTTCGGACGGTTTTAGGTTTTTCGAGCTGTTAGAGTGCATTTTTCTCGACCTTCTTGCATCCAGAACCGTTACTGAAGCGCATATTTTTTCTCTAACTCTCTTTCCTACCAAAAAAAGAATGAATCTCTTATTGTATAAAAGTGCAGAACATAAAAAACAGAAATCTGCTATTGACATTTAAATGATCAGAGAGACTTAACACTTTACAGTTATAAGATTTGCATCCCAACATTTCTTCATTTAAATTCAAAATTTTCTACCAAAAAAGAAATTTGCTAATGAGAAATAAGTTCTCATTCATTTCTTCTACAAGTGTTCAAAAATCCATCTGAATATCTATCACTGCTTTGGGCAAATTGGTATTTTGGTTTTGTTGTTGACAGACGTTTTATTTTGATATTGTGACTGATTTTCTTTACAAGATGCGGACGAATTTCTTTTATGGCAAGATGAAATACATTAAACATATGCATTATATTTCGTATTAAAACTACTATTAAAAATTTCACGTTTCATAGGACGTAAAAAGAGAAAAAGTTTATTTTTTATGATACTTGGTAGGTCTTAAAAGTCGGTGATCTTTCAAGGCAGGTTAGGACAGAAAAGTGTCCCAGAAGAAAGTTTATCGCGCGGTTTATCTCTGCTATTGAGACAAACTTTTTTTCTCTTTGCGGTTGAAAAAAAAGTCATACTGAGTCTATTTGTTCAAACATAGTGGATACATTTGATGTATATTATTACATAAGATCAAATCAAACCTTCTCTATAACTGCTTCTGTGGAACAAAAGTATTAACTATATTCAGCATTTTGAAGGCTCCTGTCAGTTATGAACTGGAAAAACGAATAAAGTAAGATTTTATGCTTCGATGAAAATCAAACCAATGAAAATTTAATTACCGAAACCACCAACGTTCGTGACGAATAAAATGAATATCGTCAGTGTTTAAAGAAATTGGATAACGAGACATCAAATAGCTTTAAGAAGGATTTACTATTTTCGGGTTCAACCGTTACTGGTTTGAGAGTGTATTTTCGTGTCGAGCGTAAGTTAAAGGTCATTTCTCTATGAAACTGTCTCCAAAGGGAGAATCGTGTAAGGATAGAGCATTCTTACATTAATTTTAAATGGCTTTCTTTAACTGTAAAATTTCTTTCAACTCTGTTGCATAAACGTTATTTTTTCAAAATAAGGAATCTTAAAGTACTTAATGGATCTTCAAAAGAGAAGATCTAGGATCCCCCCCCCTTTTTTTTTTAAGTTTATTGTAATAGAACTGAACTCGAAAAAATGGCTCAGTAGTTGTTAGATGAAAGCACATTATATGTAAATAGTTCCTTCAATCAATAATCAGGAATGCAGAATCGTATACAATGTGACTGATATTTAAAAAAATTTATGTTGCTGGGAAAATTTTTAAAGGAAAAGCTCTTTTAAAATAAGGGTGTAAGTTTTTTAGATTCCATTTTAATTATCATTAATTATTATTAGAAGTTTACAACTTCAGTAATGTGACAAATTTTCTAGTTTTGGACGGTTTGGATGATATAATTCTGTTGAATTCTTAGCTGAGTACTGATGCTATTGCTACAGAACTTGGATAAAATTGTCTTGTGGTCAGAAGTCTCGTTCAACGATATGTGATTCAGCTTCTATATACGTATCTTAATTTGTATGTTCATTCAATGTATTTTTAACACATTATATGCTTTTTTATTTTACATTTTTCTGAAGTGCTCCGAAACTAATCATTTCTCCAATACCAGGTCTGTTTCGCAATGGATAAACTGAGAAAAAAATCAGGAGTGTTCTGCCTTTGACTTTCTCGCATCCCTACCCAATATGGACCATTTTGTGATGAGCTCCGTCGATTACATAAACATTTGAGTATACATTTTTGAAAAAGCACCTTTTACCCTTGAAGGATTTGTTTCAAAATTTAATAGATTTTGACAGATCTATAATTTTGATGTAAGGATCCCATGATAAATTTTATTTCTCAAATTCTTCACGTTTTTGAGTGTTTGTATTGACATATACATGAAAAAACAGACAGCCTACCTGAGGTATAAAGATCCATGTCAAATTTCAATGCATCTAGCTTGTTCTGTTTTTGATTTATCGTATTGATATAAGGACAGCACAGAACGCTAGCGCTTTTATCGACTGAGTCACCTAGACTTATGAATAGAAACAGAGACAGGATTCCAAAAATATGTTATTCGAACTCAGAGAGATCTAAAAGATAGAAATTCATGAAGATATCGAGATAAGGTTGCCTTGAAGATTACAACACTTTCTCTTTGTTATATTTCGCATACGAGAAAGTAAAAACTGAAATAACGGGAGATACCTTATATTTATTGTCCCGGTCTCTGTTGAGTCATCTTTTTTTAAAGTTTTACAGCTATTACATACTTAAAGTAAAATGAAATTGCATGTGTATATTGATTGCATCTTATAATTTATGAATATGCCTGTACAAATTACCATACCCGCCATGAAGAGCCGAGGGAAATAAGCCTGAATGACCGAATGCTTATAATGGAATATATAAAAAAAGAATTAACAATTATGAAGTTAAAATAATATTATCAGAATGTGCTGGAATTAATAAAATTTTGTTCTAAAGAAATGTCACAGAGTTTTCCTGAAAAAACTTTTTCCGACATCAGTCATACTTGATTGGGCTTGTAAAAGCACACAGTTTGTTATTTATAGTTCAAATTTGGAAATATTTATTTAAATGCTAATACAGTGGAGTTTGGCTAGTTAAAAGCTGACAGGATCACAGCAAAAATTCGATTTATTGAGAAAATCGGGATTAGAAAAATTGGGTCTGAAAAGATCAGATCATGAGAAAACAATTTTTAAATTAAAAATGGCAGTAAAGATTTTCAAAGATATTTAAAAGTTTTAATAAATAATACATAATTAATAAATAAATAGAAGAAATTTTAACCAATAAAATATTAATAATTATCTTAAAAATTTTAATAATTTTAAAAATAATAATTTCAACAAATAAATAATTGCTGTGCAGATGTTTCAGTACAACTACTGTTCAATAAAACTTCGAAATTAACAATTTAAGTGACATCAAAGTCTTTTAAAAATTAAGAAATCTTTTAATGCTTTTTTGATTGAATACGTATACAGCACTAAAACTCTCTTGTGAAATAAGGTTTTAGTTTGGTTTAGTTTAGATATATTAACGTCCCGTTTTGAGGCAACACGAAGGCTATTTTGGGACGGACCTCGTAATTTTGAACCGCGGTCAGATGACGGGGACGACACCTGAGCTGGCACCCTCTATCCAAGCTTCCGTACCGCACCAGCGAGAGGAAGTTTGACCCCCTACTTCTGATTTAACGTGCAACAGGCCCACACGAGCGGCGGATCTTCAGTGGAGCTGGACTTTAGGCCTGACGCCCTCCAGTCCAGAAGCCGAGACCTTACCACTAGGTCACCGCGCCCCCTGCGAAGTGATTCAAAGATAAAAACAATATTTTACAGTTTTTTGTTTTTCACTTTCAATTAACCAAAATAAATTTGAGTTATAGACAATATTTTAATATTATCTTTATTGGAAATTTAAGGGAACAGAAAAAATTTTGAATTACTAAAGAATTAAAATTAAAAGCGTTAGAATTAGCGAAGTTCCACTACAATAAATTTTGAAAAATCAACAGACTGCATAAAGATGAAGTGTCAATGATGACTTCATTCTCAAAGAAAGAATTTTTCACTTGTATATTTTCAAAATAGTTAAAATCTGCAATGAAATTTAAAGATGTTTTACGAACAACTAGTTATACAAAATCAGGAAGGATGTATATCCAAATTTAATTAATTCCTTTAAGGATGTATATCCAAATTTAATTAATTCCTTTAAGGATGTATATCCAAATTTAATTTATGAAACTGCGGAAAAGTTGAAAATACCTCCCGAAAAACGGAAATCTTATGTTCCGATGGAATGGCGTGGTGAAAAAATTCACATTTCTTTCATCTTGTTTACTTTTTCACAAAAGTTTCTTAATCAAAGCAATAATAATGAAAAAAACGTAACAAAAACCTCTAGGTTTCTAATTCCATGAAACTTCTGGTCGTGATAAGCTAAAGCTACTTTTTTTTATAAAATTTCTGAAAAGAAAAATATGACAAATATATATTTTTATCGATGACTTTTACTTCTGGTTATTTTTACTCGAATTAGTTTGAATCGGAAACTTTAATCCTTTTTTTCTTTCCTCAGTCTCGAAATTATGCGCAATTATGCGCAATCGGAAACTCGAAAAAGATTTTCAGGTGGGGGCGGTTTGTCCATTTGCAGCTGTTACGCTGCCACACCAGTTGCAACCATTTCAAAAACTAAGATACTGAGTATTCGATGATCTGAGGAAAAATACAGAAAATTGTTTATTAATAGTATCTTGAAATCGCAATCTGAGTTTGAAAATTAATAAACTAATATTAATTCAAGAAAAACAATTTAAACAGAGGTTTAAAGAAAAATATGTTGAGAGAATGCTCAATGAATGCAAAATGAAGTTTCCATTTTTGATTGTCGTACAATATCGCTTAGTGCGCATGGCTCATATTTATACAAAGGGAAGAGGTCTTTTTCTCCCTAATTTTGGATCTGCCATCAAAGCAGATCAATGGAATATTTACAAACTGGCACTCGGCCCAATGATTTTAAATTGCTTTTTTCTATTTTGTTTCATTCAGTATTTTGAAACATTTTACTTTTAAAGCCACTTGAAAGAAAACCTTCCATATTCATGCACAGCTTTTTATTATGTTTCTATTTCTTTTGTTACGAATCCATTATAAAGGTGAAGATAAATGATTATATTTGGAGGAAAATCGAAAAAAAAAGATCTTGGAAGCATTTTCTGACTGCTGTAATGTTGACTTGGGTAGAAAAAACCGCAAAATACATTTTTTGCTACTAAAGAGTCAAGCCGGCACTCGCATAAATATAGTTTTCTTTTAATGCTACTACATTCAATTTTCAGCAAAATGCTGTTTATTTAACTTAGCTGAAATGAAGAAAATTTAATATCAGCCACTAGATAGTAATTTAATGGAATAGTAGGTAGCGCTCGTGTGTGTGCTTCATCTTCTGCATCCTGCTTGTTCCTCAGCTGATGAGCCACCATTGCTTTCAAGTCAATGATAGCTTTCTAAGTCAACCAAAAAAAAATTGGTTTTAGTTCTTTGATTAAGATTTAGATACTTCTAAGCTTACCTGACAACCTTAAAATAGTTTAGTTATATTAGCGTCCCGTTTTGGAGCGCCAAGAGGGCTATTTTCGGACGGACCTCGTCATTTTGAAACGCTGTCAGATGACGAAGACGACACATGAGCTGGCATTCCCTCGCCAAACTTCCACCACACTAGCGGGTGAGTGTTTGACCGCCTACGTATGATTTAGCGTACAACAGGCCCACATATACGGCGGATCTTTAGGGAGATCGGGTTTCGAACTCGGAACCCTCCAGCACCAAAGCCGAGACACTCGGACACCGCGGTCTTTGTGATATCCTTAAAATTGATAATCATAATTTTTATGCCTATAAATATGCAATATAATTGATAAACTTTTATATGAAGCTACCCCTCGCATTTTAGTGACATCTGGAGTTCTTCGAGTTTGGTGTAGGTAGGCGAAGAACTGCATGACCCCGTGTATACATGGCTCGTTTTTTACAATATTTGAATCAGTTTTACAAAAATCCCATGTTAGAAGGCGATTTTGGAGCAGACCTCGTAATTTTGAACTAGATCGGATGATGACACATGAGCTCGCACCCTTCCTACAAAACGTCCACCCCCTTTGAAGTGGGAGAGCGATTGATCTTCGACGCAAAATTTAACATACATCAGGCCCATATGCACGGTGCACTTAACGTCTCGAACATGGAATCTTCCGAACCCGAAGCCGAGACTTTACGGCCAGGCCACCGTGGCCACAACTTAGGCACTGAAATGTAGACATTTTCTCTCTCCAGTAATAGACAACATGTTTTGTTGGCGACAAAGTTTGCTGCAGTTAAGTAATATGACAAACCTTTGATTCATACCTGTTACCAATAATTCTTTATTTAGTGAAACACTTCGTTATGTGAAGTTTCATTAGACTGGTCTGAAAAAGATTGATGAAAATATAACATATATATCCATGCTTTTGTATAAAATTCAGAAAACTGCATTTGTTTCCTTTTTTTCAATTGGTCTTATCACTCTTCGAAAAATATTTCTACTAGAGCAATTTCGTAGGTAAAGAAATAGAACCTTCCACTCAGTCTATCATAAGAATTTATAGAAATTAATGATTTCATATAGACATACCATGCCCGTTCAGGCCTGTGTGTGTTTGTCTGAATTTTAATTATTTTGCAGCAATTTGAAGAGATGTATAGAAGAAAAATCATTAGTAAATGATTACTTTCAACAAAAGTATAGCACGATGTAGACAAGCATCAATTTCAAAACGTAACATTACTGTAAGCAAAATATTCGACTTGCTTTGATCGCAATAACTAATTTTCTACTCAATTAAGGGATTGTTTGAGTTCATCTACTCCAATATATGAGTATATTGGATTATATGACGAACTATAATATCCATTCGGAAAAATATAATGAGCTTAGAAACACGGTTAGTATTTGGATAAACTGACAATGTGTTTGTTAGGTTACATAATTATCTATAATTTAAAACAGAAAATACTTTATGTCTGTCTAAAGTCTGATAAACTCTTTAGTCCTACTATTTTAAAGGAGATATTAAAATCATTTAAATGTAGTATTACGTTTGAAATTTTAGACAACAATAATTTTAAAAATTCTAAAAATTTTGAAAATTCCAACTTTTTCTGTATAATTGAGTACCTTCATTGCAATTTCTAACGCTTTTATTGCAATTAACTTAAACTTAACCCTTCTTGAGTAATCATACATATATATTTCTTTTTTCTTGAATTTTTATCAAAAAAGAAACGAAATAAAATTCTCATTATTAATACATTGCGATATTTTGAATCATTTAATTAAAATATAGAAATTCAAATGTCTGTTTTGACTGTAATTGTCCATCTTGGTTTTTCTTGCATTTTTAGGAAAATTTCCAAAAAAAGTTAAAATTAATGTTTATTTTTCTGTTAGTTTCAATAATCGCAACACTTCACTGTGTATTCTAATCGAAGTGAATTTATATCCTTAAATTTTTTTTCTCTTATAATTTTAGGCGACGCGCTAGGAATATTTGCGACTTTATTTATGTACGGAAGAAAATGCACACTACAGAAAAGATTCAGACAGAAAGACAAAGATATTTTTAACACTAAAATGAGAAGGAATGAATCTTAACAAATTCAAAATGACGTGCTAACGTTTCACTGTATTTCTAAAGATTTTTAATTAAGAAAGGGAAAGGGTTCTTAAATAAAAGTTATTATTTAAATGAACTCAAAATAGCGACATATTGTTTAGCAACGGATTCGGAAACCCTCCGCGCTTTTGAGCATGAACCGGGCGGAGTTATTTTCATCAAAATAGGGGGAAGGTGAAGAATGGAAGGGTGATGTTTGCATTTTACTAAGCGTGATCTAACAAAGAAGTCCGGAAATGCGTTCATATGACTCATTGCCTGACACCCCTTTCTGGTGTAAAATCGTCCAAAAGTGGTAGTCTCGGAATCCGTTGTTGAACAGTAAATATTTATATTTCCGGCCGGGCAATGACGGAGTGTAATAAAGCAAAATGAATGAATCTAATTCTAAAGAAAAAAGAATGAGTTTGAATCTATCCCGAGCAAAGTCGGGTAATAAAGCTAATATAGCTAAAAGACATATTTGAAAATAAATTATTAATTGATATTTAGATTCAAGTCGCATTTATAAACTCATTGCTTAGAGCACTTAATAATGCCAAGAATATAGATATTAAAATAAATTTAATAAAAACAGCTTTAAACAAACTTAATAATGCCTACAACATAGATATTACAATAAATTTATTAAAACAGCTTTTAAAAATCTTTTTTATTTATTGTACTAATAAGAAGAAAGTTTTTATTTTCATTATTTTCTACTTTTTAGTCATTAATTTATAAGAAATATTATGAGACCTTGAAATCAATTTTTTCTCAAATTCAATAACAGATGGCGCCACGTGTATGAAATCAAAATTTTCTTAAATGAATCGATTAACTGATAATTCAGTTCCGAAAATATTTAATAGAATATTGTCATTGAAACACACAAGTAAGTATACAAAATTTCAAAACAATATCACATCAGGAGGTGAGCAAAAAATTTATTTCAAAATTCATCTTTACAAACACGAAACAAGTCAAGCTAAATAAAAGTGTGTAATAGAATTTCTATTCGCATTTTTATTGTCACGGATTTTCAAGAATGATGCATCCAAATCCTAGCCAACTCCCCTTCAATTAGTGTTTTTAGATTTTTCATCTTTTATTTGCTAAAATAAACAACCGTCTTCAGAAGTTACTTAGATTCAGTTTTAAACTGTAAAAAACCCCGAGATATATAAGTGAAAAAAGAAAAGCCAATACTGATATACTGGAAGGGTAAATTTATAAGAATCACGTTTTTAAAACAGTATGAAAGAATCAATCTCATGAGTAAATCGAAAGTTTCCGATCCAGTATCTCATCTCATAGAAACTTTTCCAACCCTAGAGAAAGTAAGCCAAATGGTTGTTAACCCGGGGGCTCTATTTTTTTGTAACAGGCTGCATTTAAACAGTGTTTATAAGTATTGATTTTCAATGGGTACTTTCTAACAGTTAACGAGCTGTGTGAGCTCTCAGGTAGGATTTTCTACAGATATTTTTTAAGAGCCTGAAATCTATCTTCACTTACCAAACTTCTAAGAATACAAGCACATAAAAAATATGGCGAAAAATAATGGTTTTGGTGAGCTTGAGCGCATAGAAGAGATATATTACGGCTTCCAGAATTCTTTAGAAGTTTCTAATAGCGAAATAAAGATATTTCATGAAACTAGTGGACCCTTATTGTTGAGTTTATTATTACGTGCTTTTATTTGACTTGATTTGTTTCATATTTGTAAACAAAGAATTTTGTAATCGATTATTCACTCACCTCTTGATGTAGGGGAAGTTATGGCAAGATGGCGATGTTAACATTTAACCATTTTTAATAAATTCAGATTTTGAGATAATTTTTTTCTTTGCATATATTATTAAATTGATGTTTTGATGTGTTGTACTTGAATTGAGAAATTTTTATTCTAATATTATCAAAGTTATTTTGCCATTTAAAATAAGCAAAGCAAAAGTGTCAACTTGCCCTGGTACCGGGGAAAGATGACTTTAGCCACATGGCAAGATGAAAATGATGACAAAAGTTCAATACATTTTTATTTTTAGAAAATTTAAGGCAGAACACTAATTAATTAAACGTTTTTAAGTATTTTTTTCCTTGATTAGTATGTAATGAAAGGATAGTTTTAGCTAAGATTTGAGCTCTTAGAAAATTAATATAACTCAAAAAACCAGTATTTTTCATTTACAAAAAATAGACATCAATTTTCCTCATTCTGAGTCTGAGTAGCCCTCGGGCCAACATGTGTGGCACTTGCAACACTCTATTTAATCTTCTGGTGAAGGTTCAACATGGATGTTATAATACGCAGGGCATTGTATTATATTTTCTTTGGAAATTTGAACTGACATCATGAGTGTCAGAAGTGTGGGCTTTTTAAAGGAATACAACTTCCAGTTTCTTTGTAATAGCTCTTTTCATGCACCCTTGCTTCTTGCCTTTGCTACTTTAAACGTTCTTCCTACACTTTCTGTGTGTCTTTCTAAACCGACATCTCTTTTATAGGCAAGCTTATTAAAATATTTTCTGTAGGTCTCACACCTTGCAACATGTGATGGAACAAATAGTGCATCACGTAGTTCAAGAAAATTATACAAAATAACTAAAAAATTCACATATTTTTCAAAAAGAAAACAGTAAAAAGCACTTGAGACAAGATGATGAGGTCGACAACTTGTCCTCATCGGCAATGTTAAAAGTCTTTGTTTTTTTGGTGGGATTAACAACAATTAGATAAAAATAAATAGTGATCTTGAAAAGCGTATTGTCTAAAGTAGTCATGCATAGCAAAGAATAAACAAATATCTTAGGTGTTAGTCCACTAGATCTTACGTTGAGGTTTTTGAAAATTACAACGCGCCAGGCAAAAAAACACCGAAATGGCGTCATTGTCTTCACAATGCGATTTTTTAGTGCGCAGCAGTTTAGAGGGCTGGTAGTATCAGTAAGGTGGCGCTACCTAGTAGTATGAACTTAAAATAAGCCAATCGCCATCTTGTCCTAACTTCCCCTACGAGGGTTCCGAAACTTGATGCAGTTGTGTGTTTCCGATAACAGTGCAATATTTTAATACTTTCATAATTTAATTTCATATGAATTCCCCCTCTGGTAGTGAATTTGGAAAAAAAATTGATTTCAGTCAGTCGGAGAGTCAACCTGCACTCTAAAACCTTAAGGTTGAGTCGACTCTCCTGAGTATTGAATGAATGAATGATATTCATAATAATCGATTGTGATATAAATTAATGACTTTTTAGTCTTTAATAGAAAATAATAAAATTAAATTTTAATGTATTAAAAGAAGAAAATAATTTTTTAAAACCAAGACATGGATGTGAAAACAAAATCATAAAAGCGTGAGGAGCTAATAAATACTACAAAGAAACTAAGCCATAATGACAATACACTCATTAAAAATTAAACGGCAGCATAACTGTGATTCAAATTCCATTTTTCTTCAAGTAATTCCGTCAGAGCCCCACGCTTTTACGATTTTGTTTCAATGCCCCTGTTTTTGGTGAAAAAAAAGCTTATTTTCTACTTTTGAATACACTAATGAAAGCATGTTTTAAAGAATTTTTTAATAACTTCTTCGAATCGAGGACCAATTATTTCCGATCGGGCCAGTGGCGTAGCGAGGGTAAGTTTCGCCCGGGTCATAATATGTTTCTTCGACCCCCTGCCATTATTAATGCTCTAGTTTGAGTAAATGGTGCTCAGGACAAGACATTTTTTCGCCCCCTCTTCGTATTTGACTTTAAAACGTGACATGAACGCATTAACGTTTTATCATCCTGACCAGTGGCGTAGCGAGGGTAAGTGGCGCCGGAAAATAGGATTTTTTTTTATCCCAGTGGTCATCAATGGCTTAAAAAGCGTAAATGGCCCAGTGGTATGGTATTATTTTTACAGTCCTTCAACATATTTTGTATTTAAAATGGCATAAAAGCAGTAATGTTTCGGTCGCCTCTAAAACTGGCGCCCGGGTCATTTATACCCCCTTGTCCTCCGGTCGCTACGCCACTGGATCGAGACCCTCGACAGAATGCTATCTAATCTCCAATCAGTTCAGTAGCGTACCTAGGGAGGGGCAAGAAGGTCATATCTGTGGATAAACAACTGAGATTAAAAATTTAAGAGTGCTAGATTTTTCTTTTTTTACTTATTCACATGCGAAGTATAAAAAGAGAAATCATCGTGACATCTTCATTTGTAATAGTCAAAAAATTCGATTTCGAGATTTTAATGAATCTCCACGTTTTAGATCACCCTTTGTCCAAAAAAAATATTTTTGGAATTACGAGGATTGATGCAAAAAAAAAAGTTTCCGAGGGTAATAAAAAATTATTTATTAACATTGGACTGAAAATACAAAAGGAAATTAAAAGGCATACTTGCCGATCACTTTTCCACATACTCACCAAATCTATTTAGGCATTTATCTGAACTCAGGACCAACTTTTTTAACCCGGCTTGGCAGAAATCACGTCCTGTCCATTGAGCCAGTTCTCGACAACTGTTTTCACATCACTGGCTGAAGAGAACATTTTCCCAGATATGTTTTCCTTCAATTTCGTAAAAAGGAAATAATCATTGAGCCATCGTGAAGATATCCGACGCAAACACCCTGTCATGTTGAGTGATGGTGTCATCCTCCTGCGTGACAATACCCATACTCCTCGGAAAATTCAAGAATTGCTGCGAAAGTTAGAGTTGGAAGTCTAGAGCCACCTCCCTACAGCCGAGATTCGGCACCCAATCTGGGTTCCAAACAAGGAACAAGGTTCTCTTCAGAGTGTGATGTGAAAACAGTTTATGGTCAATAGACAGGACGGGATTTCTGCCAAGCCGGGTTACACAAGTTGGTCCTGTGTTCAGATAAATGCCTAAATAGATTTGGTAATTACGTGGAAAAGTGATCGGCAATTGTGCCTCTTAATTCCCTGTTGTATTTTCAGTCCAATGTTAATAAATAATTTTTTATCGCCCTTGTAAACTTTTTTTCGGATCCATCGTACAACTGCCTGTGAACGCGGCAACTCGAAAACGAACAAGACGGATGGAATTTGACATGTGGTCATAACCGAAATCGTGGATTTCTATGAAATTTTGGACGGAATAAAAAAAACAACAAAAGTTTGTTTGCCGGTCCGTCGACGTATATACATGTGGACACGAGAACTCAAAATCGCAACGACCTGGGTCAATTAAATTTGGTATATGGCTCTGTCACCAAATTTGTATGTCTGTATCAAATTTGAGTTTCAATCGAAGAATGGAAAACGTCCAAAATACTACGTACATGATTTTCTACACGTTACTATGAAGCACCAAACTCTCCATAATATGTACGCATACGAGAAAGTCGAGGGGAGAACACTCCTGATGATTTTTTTTTTAATTTAAAGACTTAGATTATTAATAGTTAAAGAAAAAGTTGATCAAAATTGTTTCCAATTGGACCCTGCACCTCCTAAGGCCGGACCCGAATGTGAATCAGTGGTGTAGCGAGGGTAAGTTGCGCCCGGGTCATAATATGATTTTTTCGCCCCGCCCGCGTTATCATCAGTGGCTTATCTTGCGTAATTGGCGCCTGGGGGATGGTAGTTTCTCGCTTCCTTATCGTAATTAACATTAAAAAGTGACATAAACGCATTAAAGTTTTATCACCGTAGCCAGTTGTGTAGCGAGGATAAGTGGCACGACGGGAATAAGCATTTATTTGTAGGGAAGTTTACATTCCTTAATTTGTTAATTCAATTGTAATTCGAAAAATGAATAGTTTTCGAGATATTCAAGAAAAACTAAAAAAAAAAAGGAAACCAGAAAACGCGCATGGGCTTCTGCTGATCGGTAGCCATTGCGTATGGAAATCTCTCGCTGTAGCAAATTTAGAACGCCGTAATGGTACGCCACTCATCGGAAAAAAACTTTATTCGCTCTCTCATTTTTAAAAAGAAGCGCAGTTGCAACATAAAAAAAAGTCATAAATTATTGGACCCATTTCAAAAATTTTATTAATTTTTGAAATGGGTCCAATAATTTATGACCTTTTTTTTATGTTTTCTTCCCCTTTTTTTATTTGTATATATTTTTTACCTTGTTTTTCTCTGAAGGTATTTTGCACCTTTCACTTCTGTATAATTTTGATTCCTTGATCATTGAAATTTTGATTTTCATTTCTTGATTTTTTTATTAGTATTATAAAATTATAATTATGTTATTTTATTATTATTATTTTATTATTTTTTACTTTGTATTGTCTACTTCGTTTCTTTATTTTGCATTATTTGTTTTATTCTTCTTTTAATTTTCTTCATTGCTTTTATTTTAATTTTTTGTGTAAAGATTTGTCTTTCAAAGACTGAATTGTTTTGTATACTTACTTCTGTAAGCCTAGTGTTGTACATTTGTGGCGCACGAGGAGTATGTCATGTTCAATAATAAATAATAAATAAATAATTTATGACCCCCCTGTACATCATATCGGCCTAAATATATCGAGAAGCTATATTTTTGCAGAAATGCAGTAACTGTCTGCAGGATGCATCATTAACGTATATGAAATTGAATGACAGTATGAATATCTCTCAAACGTATATCTTCTTAAAATAAGTTGTAGAGGCATATAATCATCCACACGGGTTTCAACAGGAATATAGTATTTAATTGTTTGGATGTGGATTTACTGATTCGCATTTAACTGTTCTCAGTATACATCACTTTTTTGCAGCTTTCAATGCCCGATTATCCTGATTTGGCTATGAATTTATATTGCATATAAGGCGCTCGAGCCGTACAAAGAATTAAGAGCTTAAGAATTCATTAAAGGCAATGGATTTTAAATTGAGAGCTAACTAGCAATTAACTTAGCCATAAATATGCGAGACTTACATTAAATATCAGTAATTAGCATTTGTCTGCAATTGAACTAAGAATGCTTTTACTTGCCTTTGTTATACTTTTGACAGGCTTTACCAATCATAATCAATTATTAGATCAATCTCTAACAGTTTTCATTAGAAATACAAAGATGAAAACGGAATGGTGTCAGTCCCATTTTTAGTTAGTTTTGCATCCGAAACGAGGACGGCTCTGGATGACAAATATATAAATATCTTCAGGCACAACAATTCTGTAATCTTTTCTTGCCAAATCAATGAATTATTACGCAGCGAAATAAATCAAATATTTTTTTTCAAAATTATGGAAAATTTAGTTATTCAAGCATTTCATCCAGCGAAATGCGTGTTAAAGCATCCAGAAAACAAACAAACTATAACTTACATCCATTTAGGTGACTTTAGTTTTTAGGGTCTCAGTAATACATCCAGTTAAAAGACAATAGTCTTACGCACGCGTTTTTTCATATGTTTGGCAATTAATTTGGACCCAAATAGTCTGCAATGAGTTGATTATATCTCACTTAGCGAATATCTTCAATTTTTAAAATTATTTTAGTTGTTGATTTACTTAATTATAAAAAATGGGCTCATATTCAAGTATAAAAAAGGACCACTCTTTTTTAAAGATATCACAAGCTTTAAAAAATAAATTTGGATTTTTTTAATATGATACCTCTATCTCCCTGATTTACGTGCTGTGAATTTTTCCATCCGATACTAGTTTTTTTATGATGACCTCGATAACAGCAGTCTCTGGTTTTACAAGTTTTATCGAAGTTAATAAAGTGTTTTTAAAAAGTTTATGAACGCTTAAAAACAAGTTTTTTTCAGACAATTCCAGGTTTTTATGAATATCTCGATAACGTTAACTTCCTGTTTTACAAGCTTAATCAGCATTAAAATTAATAAAGCTTTTCAGTAAAAGTTAATGAACGTTTAAAACCAACTTTTATCGATTGTACCCTTCCCTTTCTTTTTTTCCCCTGTCCAATGAAACCTTATCTCAATGTTTCACAAAATTTTCTAACCCCTACATTTAAAATGCACTGACTAATTTCTTTACTATTGTCCATAAATAAGGAAATCTAACTGCTATTATTTTCTGCAATGAAAACTTTAAATAAGAGTTTCTGAATTTTGTCTTTACTTCGATATATTATGCAATTCAATCCATTCCTTTTCGATTAAATGTTCTTTTAAATTATCATTATTTTAAAAATGGATTTATTATCCTATACGGAATTTTCAAATCATGTAACATTTTTTTTTTCTTTTTCCCCAATGTTTTATCAGTTTTGTGAACTAATAAAATTTCTGTCCACATACATTTATCTTAAAAGTATCAGTTTCGACGTTTTGATGACAAGTAGACGTTCTCGATTTAGGCTTAATTTACAAACCATGTGGGCTAGATTTGCAACCCATACAGAACTCAACGGAAATGATTACAAAGCATCGAAATATCCTTTGGTAAAGCATTATTTATACAAAAAGCATAAATTTATTGCATAAAGGGTCAGTTGTCCCTTATCTTAATGTAGATCCTATTTCGAAAGCGCAGATAAATGCCTTGTACCTAGATACCTGGAATAGCAAGGTAAATAATAAATTGAATTATATGTAACTATACAATCCTGCACATTGTTTATGCCATTCATATTAGCAGGGCTTGGGTCATAATCCCGGCAAGCCAAAGTTCAAACCCCGTCCAAAATCCGAACAAATCAATGCTTAAATCCAAACGCTTAAGTAAGCATCATTTTTAACTGAATATTATGTAATATTAATTAATGGTCTTAATCAATAAATCATAAAAATTATGTCATTACTGAATTGATTTTTGACAAATCGAAATGAAGATGTAGAAAATTAAATTTATTAAGAAAGAAAAGAAAAAAGTATTTACTCATTCTCTATTACATTCAAATGGAATGTTTACTGTGATATATTGTGAACGCTACCACCAAGATTTCCACTATTATCACGATCTTTCAAAACAGACATAATTCTCTTCTCTGTGTCACCATCTACTTTCCTACCTTTTGACTGTTGTTCTCCAGTAAGAATGCATTCAATTTGTTGAGATTTTGGACCTTCGGGATTTCTTTTAACGGAATTTTGGCCTTTCGGGATTATCTCTAGATACCATATAAGCTATCGAGCGTATCGAAAACTGGAACGACAGAACTGATGTTTTTAATGACACAAGATCAGTTTAAATGACATTCGATTCTCCAAACTCGGCCCACAAAATCATTTGTGAAATCAAAAAGTCCTGGAAGACATGGGCTACGTTGGTCATTACATTTATAAATGGTCTATCTTAAAAAGACTTCAGGAGCATAGAAATTTTGAAAGAACTTTTATATGCTCAGTAACTTTAGAGATCAACAAAAATGTCAGGAGCACCAAGCAATCACCCAAATCATGAAAACTCTAACTTTCAGATTTTTCGGGGAAAAACTTTCGGGTTTAAAAAAAAACTGAAATAGCGACAGTTTTAAAAAGCCAACTTCTGTTTATACACGGATCTCCAAAAGTTAAAGTACAACCTGCTTTTTTGCCTAATTTACAAACAAATGAACATAAAAACATGAAAATTCGAACAATTGTGCATTAAATAGTTATTTATTGAATTTTACCTACATTTAGCCTCAAGCACAAATGATAGCATCAAAGATAACAAAGTTAGCATAAATGATAGCACTAAGCATCAAAGTAACGAAAAATATCTGTGAAAAATTAAATAAATTAGTTTTAATAAGGAATGCATCCCCCCCTAGCTGTAAAACATTTGCTGCATCTATTTTCCATGCTTTCAATTAACTTGCAGGACACCTAAATAGAAAGCAAAGATCATTCATGTAGTAACGCTTGTTCAAGCTCATTTAACAACCTCAGAGGGATACTTGATGCAGTCACCTGTCTTCCGAGGTAGTCCCAAAGATGCTCTGTAGGATTAAGGTCCAGAGATTGAGCTGACCAGTCCATTCACTCCAAACATTGTTCCTCAAGATATTTCTCGACAATCATAGCTCTGTGAGGTTGAACATTATCATCCATTAGGATGAATTCCTCACCAATAGCATCAGATGGTCTGTTACGTGGATCGAGGATCTCGTCTCTGTATCTCACAGCAGTGAGAGTTCCTCCATGGAGCTCATAGATGACAATGTGAACATCCAGAGAGGTTCCAGCCCAAACCATGATTCCACCTCCTCTTTAACTGTATCTTTCAACAATGTTAGATTGATGGTATCTGATACCTTGTTCTCTCCATAACAGTACACGATCAGAATCACACTCCAGAGTAAATATGAACTCATCTGTGAAGAGTACAGAGGTCCATTGCTGCCTGGGTCAGGTAAAGTGCTCTCTTGCCCCACGTAAACGAGCACTTCTCTGTCGTCGATTAACATGGACACACATAAATGGTCTTCTTGTGTACAATCCTTGATTGTGAATACGTCTTCGCACCGCAGTAGCTAATATTCTCGTCCCTGTTGCAACGATCTGATCTGAAGTGAGCTGAGGCATAGTAGTGATCCTCCTACTTTGGGCCGAAAGTTTTAGAAAGTGATCTTCTGCAGGGGTTGTAACACGGGGTCGACCAGGGACAGATCTTCTCTGAACGGAATTTCCGGATTGAAACTCATCCCAGATCACTTTGGGCTACACTGTCAGGAACATTAAGCCTTCTAGTTGCATCATCTTGTGTCAAGCCCATTTCCATCCACTCAATCGCCTGCCATCTTAAAGAACAGAATAAAAGATTTCTCTGAGACATTATCAACAATATATCCGTTGATAAAATTGCAGACTAGCAAGCATTCATGGAAATTGTTCACAAATTGCGAAAGCAAGACATTCATGACATTGGTGAGATATTCAGGTTGTACCTCAACTTTTGGAGGCCAGTGTATCTTGTTTTGCTTCAAACGAAAAAAAAATTTTTTTTTCAAGGTTTTGGTAATTTTGCTATAATTCTCCTTCAAGTGTATTATTATTATCAAATCTATTTAAATTTTCATAGTGTAATTTTATTTGATTAAATCGAGTTTCTAATGAGTTACAATCGTATTCAACATTGCAAAAGGAAATGCTATTTTAATTTCATTAGTTTCTTTTAATACGGTTTCTTCTGCCTTTTGGTAGTTAATGTTATTTTTTGCTTTACTCTTTCTTATATTGGGTTCAGTTTTGAAGTCGACCGGACGACATTTTTTCTCATTTTCTAAATTATGCATATGAAAGTACATTAATTTCCTAAAAATAATTAAAGAAATGTTTGTGATAATCGTTTTCGGACTATTTATATGGATGTGTCGATTTGGTTATGAAATTCTCCAAAGGCGCATGAAGAGGAACTCTTAAAAATCTTCGGGAAAGTTAAAAAAGAATTACTTAATATGAGTGTTTGATAGGGATAATATTTAATATGATTGTTTGAAAGGGGTAATTATCTAATTCTTAAATTTCTGACACTTTTGTATATTTGGAGAAGGGGCTGCTGTGTACAAAATATGTGTAGCAAGAGAAGTGGAATTTTCTGAATTTAAGAACTTAACACAAATATATGAAATTTTTTTAATAAAATATGCTGATAGTGCAGTATAATGGTACAGGAATTTAAATAGAATTTGATTTCTAACATTTAAAAAAATAACATGAAAATGTTTAATTTATTTTTAAAATAAATAGAGAAAATGTTATTCATTAAATCATAATTACCTTTTCTTAGCAATAATGGTAAAATATATTTTTTGAATAAAATTGAGCAATTCTTTTAATGTATTGGTTAATCCAGAGCAATTAAATTTAACAATTGAAGCATGTCAACCGCAACTGCGGATTATACAACAGACGCGAAAACACAAAGACAAGAGTTAAAAATATCATTTTGGATAATGATGAAACCAAAAGTAAAATCTTGCGTTTGGTTCTGTGAAAAGGCAAGTTAGTTGCGTTACTGTTGATGACTGATTCAAACATTTTAAGCTATTAGCATACGTTTTAGATTACTCTGTATGC